>JAHZNH010002015.1:0-13785 GCA_027744355.1 Tyrannoseira gladiata | reverse complement strand
AAGAAGAATGGCATTTCCCTCAGCGAGCAGCATTAGCATAGCAAATTCATCTCGTTTTTTCCCACTGGATCCAGGACTGGATTCTGGATTCCCATTTTCCCATGCTATGCATACTCCATCATTTCCATTTTATTATTAGTATTACAAAGTCACAATAACAAAATCATTTTCTCTGGCTCTTCTTCTTCTAGTTTGTAAACTTCGGTTAGTGGGTAGGTAAATTGACTGAGGGAAATGCCATTCTTCTTCTCTTTCATTCTCAAATGTATTTTAAGTCAGTTCAGTGCATCACTATCGCACCAGCTAAATAAAGCAGCCACCAGCAGCACACATTTTTTTTATTGACAAGTGTAGTGTTCCCTGAAAAAAAACAAGCTCAGTTGTTGTGTTCTCCTGTCTGTTCTGTTTAGTGGTCGTCGATGCGATATGATATGATTCTCTACAATTCCTCTCCTCTTCAGCTTATGCATGGAAGGATGGATGCATGCCATGCCACCACGACCACGGCTCTTCAACGGAGTACTTAAAGGTTGCGTTTTTTGTTTGCCAGTTTCACTCTATCTGTTCGACTCGTCGCGTCGTGAATCATATCGTGTGAGTGATCATGTTGCCTTCTTCGTTGATGAAGCTTTGAATTGAGGCTAATACTACTTGAGCTGAGCTCAGTCAGTCAGAGTCACGACACGACATTCACTTTTCGCAGAAGACTATTTTTTTCAAGAGAGAAAAGGAGAAAACATCATCGTTACCATCACCATAAGTTTTTTTTGAACGCATCTCCTCGCATCACACACAACACACAAGTGAAACGTCCGTCGCCGAAATACATAAACACGAGAAGAAGGAGGAAAAAAATTTTTTCATTTCATTTCATACATTTTCACTCGAGCTCTCTGATCTGCTGTGGCTGGTTCTGGTTGTTTGGTGGTGGAGGACGTCGTCTTCGTCCAAGTCGACGTTCCGTTCTGTTCTGTTCTTCTGTGTGTGTGCAATTTAGCTTCTCGCCCAAGTAGACAAGAGGAGGAAAGGATCGGATCGGATCACGATCATGATCAGACACAGAGTGATAGTGATTAATTGATATGTCCACAATAACACACTAGTGCATTTTTTGCATTGCACCCTCACTCACTCGCTCGACGCGACCGACAGTAGTAGATTTTTAAACCCCATCATCATCATAGTCGACGTCCTCTCTCCAAAACTAAAAAATCACCTCATTTAAGGAACGCGTGTGTGAACGGAATTTATTTATCCTATTCATCCATCATATTTTTAAAGAGATTCACTCATTCATTCATTCGACTCACTCAATTCCAACCTTTATTCCTCATCAACGACGATAACAACAACAAAACAAGTGAGATCCTCGATTCAGCCTGAAGTTAAAGAGTCATCATCATCATCGCATCACCATTCATCATCCAAAATTACGAGACTGTGGCAAGGCCTCGCAAAGTACTAATATTAATTAGTTAAGTACTTTTATTGGTTTACAAAACAAGGAAATGCAAAAGTATTAAGTATTACTACTACTACGACAACTACTACTCATTCATGTCCTGTCCTATTATTATTTTTAAAAGAGTCGAGTCACTCTGTCACGTTGTTAGTGTTCCTGCGCTATTTTTGTACGTGTGAAATACTTAATCTAGTGGATTCAGCGGTAAACAACTTCAGCAATTTTAATGTGAAATGATGATTGAGGACCTTTTTTTATGTGCGCGTTTTTAGCCATGAGTTTAATTGATGTATGGTCGTTTATGTGCTCCGTGTGCATGTAATGAGCCGAGTCTGATGGGGTGTTTTTGTTATTGAGACGCAAAAATTAGAGAGGAATGTGGACTGAATAAAATTGTGTTTTTGGTAACTAAGTACTTTTCCAAGACTGCTCTAGTTCAACATTCGAAGGAACATTGTTGTCGCTTCGACTCCATTTCATTCCGGTTGGCGTGCTGTTTTCGGCATTTTTATATCTATATAACGTATTTGTATGTTGTAGACAATTGCAAATTAGTAGTGCTTCGATTTTTGGTGAGATTCACGAGAAAAGTAAACGAATTGGGAAATTACAGAACATTTCTTGACGAGGCGTTCGCTTCTTAGTCGCTGAAACCATTCCAGAGAAAAACAGCTACATGTAATAGGATAATACGGGTTTTATGGGAAGCCGATGAGAGTACTTATTGATGGTAATACCACTTCTGGGGATATTCCCTGAACAAAGTAGGGATTTTCTAATAAGTTTCGTGAGAGGCTTCACTAGTGCAATATATATATTTTTTTGCATTCACTAATAAGAGTAACCCAATTTCCGCGAATTAGATTGGGCTTATGCAAAATCGTGAATAGCAGGCTGGCTGAACTAAAATTGTGAAGCGCTTACTGTCGATGTCATGTCACGATCACGATACCCTTACCTCACTACTGTAAAGTGTTTCTTTCCGTAAAACTGGAATCTTATCATCCTGACCATTCAATTGCAAGGAAGAGAATGAGCCTTGCCTAATTACGAAAATGAATACGAATATCAAACTAAAGGAAATTTAGAAACCTCAAGTATTTTTTTTCAAAAGAAGGAACATTTCATTGACAAGTGTACAACTCAACAAGTTTACAAATCAAGAGATCTTTTCTACAACAAACAAACTGGTATTTTTAATCATTGTATTTATATGGATTAAATGGAGTGTCATTAAGCTGTATGCACTAACATGATCATACGCGGAGCAGTTAAGATCTACTCGATCATAATTTTATTTTCAATCTGTAATTGATATTGTATAAATACTGGAAGGATTTTTCCCCTCCTGCTGACGTCTCTGGAATATTATAGAGTGTTTGGTGGGTGTCAACAGTTTTGTACGGTTTTTTACAACCAGAAGTTTCTACTGTGGCAGCTTATTTTGAAATTGATATCTACTTCTGCTATTTTTATAATCAGACAGTTACGTATAAGCCAGCCGTCAAGATTACTTATAGTGTCAAGGAGAAGTTACTTAGGAGTACTTAGGTTTGTGACGTGGGTAAAGCTCGTATTAAGTAAAATGTCAAGCCTCATCAACATCCCCTAATTGTAATTGCCGTGACTAGAATTATCAAACAAGAGCAGTGGATTGACGATACATATTTATAGCAAATTGCACTCGAACTTGTTGACAAAATAAGTAAATGGTAATAGTAATACGCTGATGATGAAGATAATATGATATGACAATGGGAAATTATCGATGAGATTCATTATATGTAGAATAGAGTGAGTGGTACGTGGGAGTAGCAAATCACTCCCAACATCCAATACACAACAAGTGATCAAAGAGAAAAAAGGAAATGATGATACGCTGTTCGCGTGAAACTGTTGTAATTTGCATTCTCGATAGCTTCACATGTTCATCATCATTACTATTCCTCGCAGCCTTACTCTGACTTTTCTCATTGTAATCCAATTATCTCCCTGACGTCGAATTCGCTCGCGAGTCGCGGCTCAAGAGTAGGAACAAAAATGTGGAAGAAGTGTTGTTGTTGTTTTTACCCTCGAGAGTACGAGCCCCCAGATGTATTGGAATTGGATTATCGACACAACTCTCTGGAAGAAGTACCCCCTGAAATTTTTACCCATGAGAGGACGCTGGAAAAATTACTTTTGGGATCCAATCAGGTAATCATTCGCTTAATTCCTGGGGGAATTTATTATTTCATCGGTGGAAATGAAGTCCTCATATACTTAAGCAAGTCCCTCCGGGGGACTGAGGCTATCTCTATGTGTATACTTACTTATTTATGTATGCGACTGGAATTTCCGAGTTGGAAATTTGGAAATTCACCCATGCAAATTTTAATCTCACGGGGGCTTTGCCTTATGCTACAATTATTCAGTTTTTGTAATTTTATTTTGTGCAGATCAAGGATTTGCCTCCCAACCTGTTCCACTGTCACGAGCTTCGGGAGCTTGATCTGAATGATAATGAAGTGAAAGAAATTCCAGCTGCGATTGAATCCCTTACAAGACTGGCGAGGCTGAGTGTTGGTCGCAATTGTAAGTTCTGGGTTTTTTTTTTCTTTGCAGAAGCACTTTCAATCTTTCTTTCTTTCCGTTAATCAAATTAAAACACTCCTTCAGAATGTTCCATTTCGCATCATGATTTTCATCAAGGTGTCGTATGAAAACTAAATACAAAGCGACGTGGTGGCTTATCTTCCGCAGATGGGAAAGAATTGCTCACTTGCAAACAATTCATTAGCGGAAAGGCATGCATGTATGTAATTAGTACTACTTATAATACGTACCTGATCTCGCTTGGGTTGGGTTGGAGGAGGAGGAGGTGTTGGCAGTTGTATCGTATCATATCATATCGCGAAACTTCCATCATATCACATCCGACATTTGTTTTTGCATAAGACGTCAGCCTCATCATGCATGCTCTGCTAATGCCAGAGCAATTATAGGTTTCCTTTTGTTCCCCCAACCATCGATTCTGATTTGAATAGGTGCAAATTAGGAGTGAATTCCGTTAAAAATGAATGTCACCCTCATCACCACACCACCGCACCGTCGTCATTAGGGTAGAATGTATGGCTTCGCCAATTTGCGTGTTTTTTCACTTTTCAGCCTGTAGCTTTGATCATCGCACCATTGTTCTCCCCCATTATTATGGAAGGATCCGAAGTTCGGTTTTTCCTGTGTGGAGATCAATACTTTAATTTAGTTTCTCCAAAGATAACATAACAAGTTTTCGGTATGGATGGATGCGGCTTGCATGCAGATGTCTGCGTCCGTCTGTCATCGTCATCATCATCATCATCTCCGTGATCACGAGGCTGATGATGATGATGCCTTGGGTGGATGAGGATATTATTATCATTTCCCTGCTGTCTAATACAGAAAAACTACACACAATGCAGTGAACTAGCATCATTACAAACGTATTATTAGAGTTATTAAGGATATTAGGCCATTTAAAGAAATGTGCTTAAACTCATAAAATACCTCGTAAAAAATTGTTCGACTTCTTCCTCGCATCCCATCACTTCCACTCGATCATCCTCCGTGTTATTTTTAGAGCGAGCAAAAACCAAAGACCAAAATCCAATGTAATGTTTTTTTCCTAATATTTGGCGGAAAAAAATAATAGTATCTTCCCAGGAAGAATGTGAAAGTCGCTCGCACATCATCCTCATTATCATCATCATCATCACGTCAAACATACATATTACTTACTTACTGACGTACTCACGCTAGTAGTTTTCTTCTTTGAAGAATAGACCAACGCCTTAAAAACGACGCCTCATTCAAACCGCCTTTTATGTCGATAATGATGGCTGAGAGATGATGGAATAGGAGATTAGGAGAGTGATAGTTCTAGCCAAAAACTTTAATAGGTGCATTTTTTTTTCTCCGTGCTCGACGCTCGTAAAAGTAGAGGAAATGGAGCATCTTCCCCACTAATGCATTAGACACACTGCTGCACAATACCTAGATTTTTTTTATCATTCGCATATTTTTTTCACCGGGGCGACCGGCTACACGGAAAAAAGGGGAAATGTAAGTAAGGTAGCGTAAAAAATGTTACACGACATGCCATCAATATTATATCAGTCAGTCAGTGAGTGTTGCGTTTTTCGGAGAATGTTATCCCACCAGAGAGAAAATAGTATTAAAGCCGTGTGATCTTTCCTACTACTTAATGTCCGTTTCATGCCAAGCTATAGTGAACTCACCTTCCGTTTTTTGGAGTTTTTGACTAAAAATGTCAGCCCGAAAAAAGCACTTGAACGAGAAACAATGTAAGTAGTATTAGTAGTAGGAGCATCATCATCATCATCATCAATCCATTAGATGTAACCTTTAGATGAAATTGTGCCATGCCAATTTTCTCCTCGTTTCCTGTAACATATAATAATATCATCTCGTCTGGGGTTCGATGATGATACCTAACTTCACGGGCGAGTTGCATGCTCTGCGCTGCTGATTGATGCTTCTTCGGCTTGTAAATAATACGGCTTTTTTTCTGTCCAGGAAAAAGCCATACTTGAGAGGAGAAAAATCAGGGGGGGGGGGAGTAAATAACTGTGGAATCGCATGAGACATGAAAGCACTGTGAAATCTGTTGTGGGAACAATTGATTCGTTAATTTTCTCTTCATTTTTGGAAAGCACCGGGGAAAAAGTTGTTTGCCTTAGATACTTGGGTTATGGCTGTAATTATATATTTTGGCATTTTGAAGTGGAAGTCGATAATGAAGGAAGAAGAGAGAGAGAGAGTTGTTGTTGTGGTAATGATGATTAATTGCAATGATGCGGATGCAATCAGTTTAATTGGCATGTGTTTTTCCCCTCCTTTCCAGGTCTTGGCGATGTCCCGGACAGCATAAAGAACTGCAAGAATCTAACGTACCTCGATCTAAGCATAAATACGCTTACGAAAATCCCAGAAGTAATTTGAGGTCTATGAGTCGTCTTCATCAGCTGCAGAAACTGGATATTGGAGCGAATGATATTGAGGAGCTGGTATGTTTTCTACTTGATGGGTTTTTGTAGATGTGAAGTAATTTTATCTTGCCATTTGTTTACTACTTACGTAATGATACTCTGAAGAGGAATTCTGCATAGAATACTTGGTTAGTCTTGCATTAATGTGAGTGCAGAAACTTTGTTAATTTTTAATGCTTGCTTCTTCCCTCATACAGCCGGAAGTGATTGGCACATTAACCAACCTGACTGAACTTTGGGCAGACAATAATTGCATTAGGGAAGTTCCAAAGGTATGTATCCCACTCTCTATTCATCTTTTACCTCCAGAAATGCTATGATGTATGGACACGATCAATTATTTTTAATGGAAATGCTCGTTCTCCCATAGTTTATCGGAAATTTGACGAAACTTACTTGCCTCGACTTTTCCAATAATGATCTTCACGAAATTTCGGGTGATATTGGCAAATGCATCAACTTGTGTGACATCGCATTCTCTCATAATTCACTCACGGTAAGAGACTTCTACACATGCCTCGGAATGATATTGACTCAAATGGCCATCCATTCCATATTATTCGTTTCATTAACCCTTTTTCCGGTTCCAGTCACTACCCGATGCTTTCACCAAGCTGGAAAATGTTATTGTTGTTCGTCTCAACAACAATTCCCTCTCCCGGCTGCCTGAAGAGATTGGCAGAATGAAGAATTTGCAAGAACTCAATTTGATTAGCAACCTTCTAAGAAGTCTGCCCCCATCAATTGGTCTCCTGCGGAGATTGCACACTCTCTACCTCGACGACAACAGGTTGACGGAGCTACCCAAGGAAATCGGCAGTTGCTCATCTCTTACGGTCTTCAGTGCTGTTCGTAATAGCTTGAGGGAGGTTCCATCAGAAATCGGCCACCTAAACAACTTGAGGATGCTCGCCCTCACAAAAAACTACATTCGCAATCTTCCCGTCTCCATGCTGGGAATGGCTAGTTTGGGCGCCCTGTGGCTAACGGAGGGGCAAAACAAGCCGCTGGTGACTCTCAATCGCGAAATATGCCCGGAAACTGGGCAACATGTTGTTACTTGCTGTCTCCTTCCACAACTGCCTCCGTCAGAAACTGAAGGAGTCGTCGGAGAGAATGAGGGAGATCCACCTCGTCGCTCCGCCAGACGAATTAGATTCGAAGATATTGCTGAAAGTGAACCTCCGTCCCCAGAAATGCCAAAGCCAGCCGTCAATGGTGGCCTCTCCCGTGCTCCAACTCCCTACCCCAAAGAGCTACGAGCTTTATCAAAAAGCGCTTCACAATTACGACAGAACAAAGGCCAAAATGGGGATGCAATCAATGTTTCTGTAATTACAAAGCAATTTAAAAAAAATCTTTTTAGAAATTATTTCGTTTATTCCAGAGTCAATTCAGGGCTAATTATTATTTTAGGATGAGCCAGTGTATGAAGGGGATATTGCTGAGGAACCGAAGGAACATAATGTAAGTTGAGCAGTTGAATCATTTCCCTTGCAAAACTATCTATTGAATAATTTTCTTTTACAGCAGTTTGAACAATTAATTTGAGTATCCATCAACAATACCAATGACTCTTTAATGCACAATACTAGTTGCGCCATTTGGGTGCGAGTACATCCAAAGCTTAGAGATTTAAAAATGCCAACCACGATAACGTGTTACTCACTCACTCAATTTTCTCACTCAGGCGTTCTCAAATGGTGCCGTTGAAGGGGTGGAGTAGTAATTTACAACCGATTTCTCCAGGTTTAACACTCAAACCTATAAAAATACGAATCATGCATCGGGCTTTTTTAAAAATATTTTTTGAGCTAAACGAATTTTTTTTGGTTGGCTACGTTATATTAGCTACAGTTATGTGGTATACACTTTCATTTTTATATTTATTTTTGTCTTGGCGTTCTGTATATACGTAAATGTATGTGAAGCCTTTTTGTATGATATATATTTTTTTATTGTAAAGTACAAATGTATAAACATATTGTTTTCGCGATAATTATTATTATTACGCCTCATTTTTCGTGGGGACGTTCCTGAGTTTTCGCTTGCGTTCGTAGTCCAGGGTTAAATGTTTATTATGTTGATTTTGCCTCGCAGTCTAGCAATCCATGATTGTTTTTCGTTGTTTACACTAATCGACTTCGTTGTTTTGGTTTTCGTTTCAGATAAAGATACAAATGGAAATGAAGGCTATGGACCCAAGTTTTAGCGTTAGAAGTGGACATAAGGATAGATTGAAGGATAAGTTTGTTAGTAATAATAAGAAGGATGCCATGAAACACTCATATTCTCTTACGGAAACGCATGTCGACAATAAAGCTGACCTTCGTGCTACTACTAGTGAGGCAAATGTTTCAATGAACACTGTCGGTTTGCCCGTTCAAACATCCTCCCGTATCGAGGATCTTACTACTACTAGTTCTACTGCTCCTGTACCTACGCTTTCTATAGGTAAGACCCCTCCCCCTTATGAAATAGCAGCTAAGCGGGCAGCGTTCTTCCGCTCTTCGGGTGGTGCTGGAACAGGAAGAGTTTTCCCCGATAGTATTCACGGCAGCAACAGTAATAGCCATTCAACAATGCTAACTAATCAGCCCAATGTACCTGACCTAACCGCAAATAGTATGAGCTATCCGTTGAGTGAAAACATGAACCAAGGAGTAGTAGGAATACTTCCAGAACCAACTATATTACAAAATGATCCATATCAACATGAGCGTCGAACAGCGGAACCAACGGATAACGCTGCCTTCTCCGAAACCCAAACCGTCCAATTTGGCAAACAGGATGAGTCCCAAAACCCAAATGAATTCCATTACAGCGAGGTCCTCTCCGACAAGAACGCCAATATTACGTCGAAGCCAAAGTACGCGATGGATGACGAAACCAGTAATGGACACATACAACATAACATGGTGGCTCAGAGTACTACCTCGCAGGAGGACAACACCAACGCCAATAATATTAGTTTCCCCCAGTCATCTCCGACCGAAGATGGTGATAGTAACAATCACCACAGTGGATCGTCTCAAACACCAGTGGTATCTTCAGCGAATAAGGTGTCCATGTCGCGAATCCCAATGTCACATAGCAAACGAGTAGCCGAACGATGTGTAACACCTCCCGAGTCCGAAGACTTCAGGCTTTCCAAAATCCCTTCTGCGGGAAGGGGCAAGCGCATGTACAGTAACAATCCAATTGTAAACAGTAATATCCCTGCAGTTTCTCCAGCAGCGCATGAAACGCTCATTCATTCACCATCTCCTTCTACTAATCGAGCCAAAATTCCAGTACGAAAACCTGCGATGCCAATGCAATATGAAGCAAATAAAGTACCAGTAGCCTCAACCGTAAACAAGCCGTATGCTAGCACTAGTCGGATACTTAATGTTTCGGCTCCTCCTCTTCCTGACGATAGAGATGACCCCAAGAAGAAGACTGCCTATAGTACAGCCAACCTTAGATATGGCAACGCCAATCTCACTCCCAAAGGTGGAAATGATATGATGAACACTAGTGGGAGCGGCACTAATGTTGGTAGTGGGGCTGTTACCATGATAGATTCTGGACAAGATTCTCGCAAGGGAGGTAGCCGCATTCCACGTTTTGGCTCAGGGAAAGGCGCACCTGAGGATTCTCGTTATCCACTTTCTGATGGCGGAAGTTATTCTGCTGTCAACGTATCCGAAAAATCAATGAATAGAGGGGTTTCCCCCCGACAGTCTCGTTCCGGAATCCCAAAACCACCGTCTAGTTTAAATTCGGGTGCCCTCGATCTGAAAGGGGCATCCGCTCGGAAACCTTGGATTTTTGGTTCTCATCGCAATGCTCGTGTTGTAAGTCTATGATGATTTTATTATTGGACTTCTATAACTACCGACTATACATAACAAAAAGCTCTAACTGAATAATTCGTTTAGGTGTCCGTCGAGTACCGAAAAGTTAGTCTAAATCAACTAGGGTTCACCATTGATGACTTTGCTAACCAAGCTCCTCCTGAGGGAAAGGTATTGAAACATCTCGTACATTTCGGTGCCTATTACTAAAGTAAACCAAAATTATAATAAATGTATTTTGATTATTTACTGTTTAGGGCATATATGTGACGGCAACGGATTTCGAAGAGCTTCCCATTAAAATCGGCGACAAAATATTACAAGTTGATGGAATAGATGTTGACGCTGACAATATGGGCGTTGAAATCGTAAATAAAATTCTAAGCAACTGTAGGGAAAACATACAACTTTTAGTTTCGAGGCAACATTGAGTATTTACATAGAATTTACATATTTACATATAGAAAACAGTGACAATTTATAGAGTGGGGTACTTATATATCTATATTTGTATACTGCCTTTTAACCGGTTCGATCGATAGTAAAACCCTTTCTTTCCCTACCCCAATGATATAATTTTTAATTACAAAGATTATCGTAGCAGTATCGTATTTTATACATCCAATGTCCGCAGAAATGTTTCAATTTCAAAGCAAGGTAAACAGACAGTGCCATTTCTTGCCTTTAAATATGAAGAAATGAGCTTCTCTGTAAGGATTAGCTATAAAAATGTACTGGAAATGAATGATCTCTTTTTTATTTCTGAAAATGACTCTTTCGTTGAACTTTGCTTCTCTCTTCAACATTCTTTCAGTTTTAACACAGTTCATCTTTTTAAATCACTCATTACCGTTTGAGATTACCAGGATTTGATTTCTTGTCGTATTACGAAAAAATCTTCCGTGAACTGTGTTAATTCAAATTATAATTCAAAAGTAACTAACTTCAAGCAGAAAGATTAGGTTTTCTATTTTCTCTCGAACTTAATTTTCTTTTAATGGTGACGATAATCTAGTTTTTCTTAAACCACCGATATACTATAACTACTTTACTATTACCCATAATAACTCAGTAGAACATAATTTGAGTGAAGTTTTTGGCTCAAGTTTTGCGCCTTAGCATGGATATTACCCAGGTGTAGCCAAAGCAAATAGAACTGTATCTAGCAAAAACTCTGTTGGATTCCGTTCACTTGGTTTTACAATAAGAGTAGTACTTGACGCCCTAGAAGTACTTTTTTAAGTAAAGTTTTAACCTTAGTAACCTAAGTGGAGATGAGGTGGTTATATTTTTCCCAATATATGTATGAGGCACTACATATAACTCTTTCAAAAAATTTATATCAACAGCAGTAGAAAATATGCATATACTTTTGTGACTACTGGCAGATTGAAATTTAAAGCAGCATTAGCCAATTAAGTAAAGTACTAATTAATACTTAAACGTCGTAGTTACCTTTAAATACTTAGCTGGAGTATATTGTATGCCGGAAGAGAAATATTGAAAAACCTCATGTCATATTGCAACAATTGTGGACTGGTCGAAACAATTTTGTACGGAGCAGCTCTAGATTACTTACGTGTTTCTATATTTGTACCTACGACTAGTACCTCAAGAGTGGGTGTGTGTATGATTGAATAACTGTTTAGCCTTAACCTGTCACTGAACATTTGACGTAGGCAATATAAAGATTTTTTTCTGTCATAGATGCATATGAATCACGTTTGTGATGCAAATTGATGAAAATTAGTAATGCGTTTGCTACATAGACTATTTTCAGTTTTTGATAGATGGCAGATATATTTATGGGATGCAGTGAATGATCAACTTTATAAAGAAAGAAATGCAGGCAAGCTATAATAGCTAAGTACACTATAATGCTGATTAATTGTTACCATTATGCATGATATTAGATTAATAGGCTATAGAAGCTAACAATAATTATGTTGTAAAGTAAGTTAAATGCTATTATTAAGTAGATGCCAGTATTTTAGAATTTTAATCTTGTATTTTCTGTAGTGGTTAGATCGAAACGTAGCTAATTAGTGTTATTGATAGTTTTATGTACGTCTTTGTATTAAAAATCACGATGATCTTAAATGTCCACTTGTAGCAATAGTTTGTAAAATCTCATCGTACTTGTTAGTCATAACGATGTAAGTAAGGCATGTGGAGTGTGAAGATCTATTTATAGGGAAAACTTTCATTTATTATTATTACATACATATAGGATATGATATGATCGAAGGAGGTCTCCGTAACGAAAGTATTCTTTGGAATGTATAAAATACTTACTTTAGTATTGAATCTGGTGCAATGCAAGGAATTTTTACTACTATTTTACATGACATATTCTGATGAAGTGACACAGGTACTTGTAAAACTACCTTGGAATAGTTTTAAGAGAAAGAAATTTTTAACTCAGCGTAAGTACTAAAAATGATAGGGAGTATTTTACCAGGTACGTAATTAACCGCGCGTATATTTTTACAATGCAACAACCAACCACAACATGAATGAGAGGAATAGACAAAACGAAGAACGCTTCTTTTATGTTTTATATATGAATATAATTTATTCCCACAGTATATTTTACAAAATGAAGAACTACCTTCTTCCCACCACATCATTTTTTTAAAACCACAGTCATTTGAGACGGAAACGATAGGATTGTTTTATTCAATTAAAGCAGAGATGAATTTTTTAAAAATTATTTCATTAAATAGATCCAAGAAACGAAATGGTTTATCTCTTAAGCGAATATGAATGCAAGAAAAAAAGTTAAACATTTTGGAGAAATAAACTAGCTGCGGAATATTGCAATCGTCTTTCTATGTAAGGATCAGTGCCAACAACAAAGGAAGATTAAAATATACATCTACATCATCATAAGCAACACGTTGCCACCGTGAGCGTTTTTGAAAGATAAAAACGTACCGTTCATGAATGACAGAAAGTAAGTACTTTTATTTTAACGTTTGATTCATAAGTATATAAACCTCCATATCACAAAACAGTATATTTTAGACAATGGACTCGGCTTTACTGATGGATATTTCGGTGTAAATTAGAAGAAAGATAAAAAGCAGCACCTTCATTGAAAGGGACTTTATTACAAATTAAAAGAAAACTTAAAAGTAATTAATCATTTGCTTATCATTCCATGTATTATTGTAGTTATTACACGACTTTGTTTTGCTAAACTCTTAGGTATTAAAACACTATCAAGTTGCTACTGTCGCAAAGAATATGGTAACTTACAAAAATGGACTAAATTTGTGCAACTTAAGCATTAGCATACAATGTTTTTTTTCGTCATTTTTGATGTGAAAGGAGGTTAGAAGTTGTGAGGTTGTTACTACGTAATATTAAGTTTTGTGTAACGTAAACGGATCAAACATCAATTTTGTTGTGATGCTTTCGTCTTTGTCAAGGAAAACTGAATGAGTTCCATTTT
>JAHZNH010002014.1:0-22840 GCA_027744355.1 Tyrannoseira gladiata | reverse complement strand
AAGGAATCTCCGCCTGAACAAACCAATACTGAAAATATCTACCCTGAACAAATCTCCCCTGCAAGTTTCTCCGAACACGACATAAATACTTAAATACTTTTAAATGTGTAATGTGTGTTGTGTTTAGCGGTACAGGGGATCGGGGATAGCAGATAGCATCCTATGACTGAATGTGTCTCACATTCAGGAGGAAAACCAACCGAAGCGATGCGATGAAACGAACCATAGTGCTCTCAGTCAGCCCATTTCTCATTTCACATATTTGTAAACTGATTGTGAGAATGAGGACAAAGCCAAGCCAGAACGGCATTCAGAGAACTGCATTACCCAATCCCGCACGATCCTATCACAAGGGAAGACAATGACAATGGATTCAATTCCACGTAGAAAATCGGAGCTGTTATCAAACCACCACCAACCAGCCATATTATAAAACGACTCGGCTTTGCTTTTCTATGCCCTTTTTGCATCCCACTCATTCGGGAAATAAAAAGCAGCCCGAGTTATAAACGAGCAGCCAGGGTTTTTAAGGGCCATAAAAAGTATTTCAAAAATTATGGGGACCATAACATCACCCCAGCCCACTCTACAAATCTCCGCAGGAGAATTCTTTGAACTTGCAAAAGATGAATTTCGTGGCGATGTCTTCATCTCATCCATTAACCATGTGGCTTATTGCGTTGCCTTTTTTTCACTTCTTCTTCATCATCATCAGTCTATCTATCTAATCGTAAGGTTTTTTTACGCAAGTCCACCAAACCAACAACCAAGTCACGTTGCAATTTAGACTTCTGCAACGCGAGCGAGCAAAGCAAGGAACTGATGATGATGAGGATGGCGCTTTACAGTTTTCGTCTTGCACACTTAATTTTTACATAGTGCTTTTGCTGGTGATATATAGCTGCTCTCAACTTTTCTTATACAATCTCTAAATGTTGCCTTAGTGTAGGTAAGTATTTGCACAATCTTCTGAGTTTGCCTTGCGGTTTGTTCTTCCCTTGATTGAGGAGACATTCAATTCTGAGGGGAATGTTTTTGCACAGCTTGCCATTTGCATTCGCTTCCTCGCTCGATCCACGACCGCGCCGCAGTGACATAACCCATCTGCACCGTAACGTGTTATACGATAAAGAGATGATTTTGAAATGAAGAAAAAAATCCTTCTTTGTAATTCAATTCGATGAGTGAGCACATGGCACATGACCGCTTCATAGTGGGAGACAGAGAAAGATGTACTGCAGTTTATGGCGTCATGCAATTCTTAATAACGTTGACTTTTAAAGCATCACTTTATGTCATCAATTTATTATGTGATCCGCCTATACGAAAGGCAACGCCCGGGATACCGGCTGCCATTTAAAAGCTAATATAATAAGGGCATACTACGATTTAATTCAGTAAAGAATAGAGTCTAATCGTGTCGCACTCCTTTATGGGGAACACAGTTCCCATTGAATTTTTTAGCCTAATTGGGGATTGCCTCATTATATTTTTTTAACAAAACATAAGGGGAAATAAAACCAATTCTTGCATCTACTTCCACGACCCTTGACCCCCTAAACTGGTACTTAGAGAGAGAGTATATTAGATTGGGGAGAGCGGCGATTTTTTTGGGTCCTGCAAAATACGTGTCAATGTTACATTCTCATTTCCCTCCTCAAGTCCAAAGTCAGCAGATAAGCAACTCTCCACTTGAGCGAGATCGATATGGGGAGAGGAAGCGTTGCTTATAACACATTGATGAGGAGGCGCCATGCAATAATGAAAAGGCATTTTATTTGGATCACAACCCAACACGATGGCATCATTCTCATCGTGGGAGTAAGGTGCAAAAGTGGTCAATAAATGAAACCATATGCTCACTCGTTGGTCATTCTTCAACTATAGAGTCTTGCTTAAAAAAAGGCATATTTCACAACGCAACCTCCTCGAGTGAGAGGCAGCAACTCGATCGCTCGCTCGCAAAACAAATCATTGAAAGGCCTAGTCAGCACTAATTCCTTGCTCGTTCATTCACTCACTCACAAAAAAATTGCAACAAGTGAGCGATGCAACTGTGCAATAATAATCATGTTGATGGTGCCTATAGCTATTTTGCATTAATTCTTTCATTTTGAAATGCGTAAGCAAACGCACAAGTTGGGTTCACTGGGGTTTGCTCAACGAAACAAAGTAGCTTACTTTTACCAGCTTCAGAGTGAAGGAGTCTGATAATTCAACCACGTTTGCAGTTCTTTTTTTTGCCGTACGCATTGTCATAACTAAATCATCATTTTAATCGCAGTCAAACAGTTCAAAAAGGGAGGGGATATGTAAAAGAGCGTGTGTACTTGCAATTTAATTTTAGTGGCCGGGACTCGCTTGACATTTGACTTGGTTTTAGAGTGATCTCCTCAGGACATTTCATTCACTCCCTCCGTAGCGTCCATGTCAGTCGGTGCGTGCCCTGCTTTTAATCCTGAGGGTGTGGGGAAAAAACAAAGTGAGCACAATATACATATTGTCGGTGTTTTTAACATTTTAAAAAAATACATCAAAACAAGTATATTCTGCCTCGTATTCCTTCCTTTGATTCTGCACATTACTATTCTGATGCCTTCCGTATCGCTTAGGTGATTACGCCGTGTTTTGTGCAGCGGCATTCTTTTTCATTGGCGTTTTTTAAATGCGGTTTGAGCGTGAGTGAGTGTGCAGCAGTGTGAAAAGAAAAAAAAACGGGGCTTCTCTCTCCTCCATTCCCCTACAGCCCTACAACGGCTTTTTGGCAAAAAAAATTACTGGTTTCATCCTGCTTGTCTGACTGACTGAGTGAGTGTGAGCCAGAGGAGTTGAGCTTTTTTTTCAGAATAAGTATTTTATTTTGTTTGAAAAGTGGGCTACTAAACCAGGAGGCCAGGCCAAACTTCATGCGCCGTTCTGTTCTTTCACTGTACTTAAGTACTTTTCTTCGATCGGTTCGACTATAGCAAGGAAAACAACTTCAATATCTATCAATCTATCTGCCTAACCTAGGGACTATAATAGTGCTTTTGCGTTCTTCTGTTGCCGTAGAAGAAGAAGTCGGGATCATCCCTTCCACGACGCAACAACACTAGTGCGAGAACGTGCTCAATTCTGCAATGTTTGTGTGTGAGCGAGTGAGACAGTCTGGAATCCTCAACCTGGAACTACCACAAGCTAAGCTCGCATGAGCTACTCACATCCGAACTGAGCTGAACGAATTGGAGCAGAATACTAGTATGCTTATAGGGGAAAGAAACCTCTGTTTTCCTCCTGCGAGTAAGTAGATTGATAGTTTAGATAGATTCCAGCGTGCGAGTGAGGCGATAGTTTTTGAAGACGTATATGGTAGGCATGTTGCTGGAATAGTGATTCCAGCAAACAGGACAACCAGAGAAAGGTGCTCCAGAAAAAAAAGTTATAGTGGTGATGGTGCGGCTGTGGTAGTGGTGCTGAGGTAGATATGTTCGTGTTCCCATTCAATTCCCCCTTTTTTATTATTATTTCTCTTGCGAAAAAGCAGAGTCGGGAAGAATATTATAGTACATTTGTTTGATGATGAAGAGATGGATGATGTATGTGTGTTTATCTACGTAAGTGACGAGACAGTGCTTCTCCTCCCCGACGTGGAGACCTGAATACAGAATTGTGTTTTTCTTTCTTTTTCGTGGTGAGGAGGGGAAGAACAGCGTGTAGAGGTATATGGTAGTTCTTGTGAAGAAAACTTGTCGACTGAGGCAAGCAAGCAAAAGGTGACCTTGTATTCTTTTTAAGAGACACCCGAACCGAGATAAAAATCAATTTTGGTGAGGGGAACACTACCAGCGCTAACTGAAACTTTAGTGCCAGTCGCCATTACACTTTTACGACGAGACGGAAGTGAAGAGGTGCGGGTGGAATTGTAGGGAAAAAAATAGGGACTTACCTTTCCAAAAAAAAGTTGACCCATCTTGACCTACTTAGTTGAGATGAAGGTAGTGAGTCACACTCATGGACATGACCGGGAGGTCGTCCAGCGCGTGGGGACATCCCAGGCTAGTAGTAGAGCTGGAGGAAACTTCAAGTTGATTCAGTGCCAATTAATCCTGCTTCTCCATGCCAGACGGTGCCAGAGGCGCCAGGAACTCCTGCTTAAGGAAAGGGGCAGTCAGGACAATCCTACGGATAGCGTCACCAAGGCAGTGCTCCTCAACGTAAGTTGCCATAGTAGAGTAGTCATGTCACCAGCAGCAGTTGACCGTGATAGTGTGTCATTGCATCTGCCAATTAGAAAAAAAATCGAAAATTATTTCGTTTTTAAATTAAATTCCACAATTTTTCACTTTTTAAAATAATCTCAAAAATGGAATTCAAGTGAATAGGTATAAAAAATTTAAAAAATGACGAAAGATATCTTACGTCATGAATAATTAAATATGTACTCACCTTATCACTCTGGATGAAATCATCATACGGTCATTATTTTTGGAACATGGAACGACCCAAAGTATTTCAGCTCTAGGGAAATATCATACACGCGCGTGAGATAAGATAAGCATTTTCATGTAATGAGGGTATTCCTATAATCTCTGTCTAGTGCCCCGTCAGACACTGTCAAGATATGAAAAGGACATTGGACCACCTGAAGACCTGTTCCGTGGGCGAATCTTGTACTTTCCAGCATTGTGCCAGCTCTTTAAGGTACTTTAATCAGTTTGGATTTCTTGATGAGATTACCATGTGAAATTATTTCTAAGCAACTTTTTTTTTCATTCATCTTCACTCATAGGATTCTCGGTCATTGGACCAACTGCACTGTGGAGGAGTGTCCTCTTTGCCAGTGCGTTCGGCAGCGCATGCGCAGAGCGAAAGAATGGGAAAAAACGCTGCCTCGCAGTTCAAGGTAAACGGGTAGAGTCAAAGAGAGATTTTCAAAGAAGGTAAACAGATTCATAGCGGGAATTTTGAAAATTCCTTTTCTTCCTTCAGGCATACATTACTGGCAGCTGCACTACGAAGTAGCCAGCGTCCAGCTTCCCCGAACTGTAACGTAGCAGAGCTAGCACAAGAGGCGAAGAGTGGCTTCCCATCTCAAAACCAGGAATTACTCCGGTCATGGTCGAATGTGGCGAGTGTTAACCACAATAATCACCAGCAATCTCAGCAGTCACAAAACGGACAAAGCAACTCGGGTATGATCATCACAGGGGCGGAAATTGGGAAGTCTCTTGATGATGACAATGGAAAGTCTGTTCCGACGCTGGAGCAAGTTCGCAAAGCTTATGAGCAGCTAGGTAAGCCAGGGCAATTTTTTTTACTTTGCTTATGCTTACGAACAACTATACTTACCCACATTTGTACATAGAAAATGCGCATATACGAACGAATGAATGCTTTTGATTACAGTCTTGCTCTGCGTTGATAGGCATTCCGTGCCCAGAAGAGGCTCTCAAGAGATTAATGGCTACTCTGCCAAACGCTTCTCATCCTGTCGCCACCAAAAGGCAAAGACAAATGGAAAGCAGTGAATCCGGAAGTGATGATAGCATGGACACTAATGCGGATCAAGGTGTTTTCCATTGCTCTCCTCTTGGCCGCAGAAACGACGAATCTCCACAGAATTCAGATTCCCCTCCCCCCTCGAGACATTTCTTTCATCTGCAAGAGCAACAACAGGAACAACAACATCACATGATTAGCTCAACAACTTCCGCTTTCCTTCTTCCATGCAAATCATCATCTTCCACCCTGTCTCGTCCCAAATAGAAAAAAAACAAAATTGAAAGACTACAAAAAAATCAATCCTTGTAAATGTGACACTTTCCAGTCGTATACAATCGGAACGAGATAATTCTCGCTGCAGGAAAATAAACAAATCCTAGAAAATTCCACGAGTTACCTACAAGTACAGAAATAAATCGTTAAAAAAAGCTGTATCACTTTACCGTATTTAGTCTTTTTCAAAAGGAACTATACCAATGTCCTTTAACCAAAATACAAATTTTCGATATTTAGACCATACCCAAGTAAAAAAATGTATTATATTGTATTCGAGAGACAGTACTATTTTTATCAATTTTTTCCTTTTAAGCCCTGTCAAATCATCCTGAGAAAAGGATTTTTTTGCAGTAAAATACTATCCCGCATGCCCTCTTTCCTCAACACATTTTTTGGAACGAACAGTATCCACGAACTTTTGAATCGATCGATAAATAGATCGATGAGTGATCAAAATCTTGTATTATTACCTATCCTGAAAATAATAAACGTTTAATTACTCTTTAATTTTCTTGAAGCCAAGGAAGAGATTACAAAACTAACAAACTTTAGTATGAAGATTTGCAGATCTCATGCATCTCATTTTTACAGAGGAAAATATTATCTATGTATGTACCCGTTTGTATTTTTTTGTTCTCAAATGTATCCAAAAACTTTATAGTTCTGCCCAGATCAAGCAAGAATGTTTGTCATCAGTAAATAGATAAATTATTCAAGTATAAGTTTATATATTTATCTTAATTATTATGAATTTATAATATTGAATGATGATAGAGGCGACCATTAGCGGAGGACTTTGATTGATTGAATGATACTGATATTGAACCATACCTTAAGGATTCTATCCTCAAGATCTTGTTGAATCCAATTGAATTGTACCCATACCAATAAGAATGATGATGTGTACTTCATGTCAGTGATAAATTGTAATGGGAAGAGTTAGAACTGAAAACGCTAAAAATTGAAATGAATAAAAAAAATTGCATTCCACTCGTGTAAAAATAGTGCATTTGAAATGAATTAAGCGAGGAGGATTTTCCTTCCGGTCTTTCTTCTCCGCATATTCCTTCACCCACGCATCAACATTTCCATGCGCACGTGCATCCGTCAATCGGGAGACGGGTTTTTGAAATCTCGCCAAAAGAATCTAATTTGACTGAAAAACGAAAATAAACAGCCCATCTGCACAAGTAAGTACTTAAATACATTCATCGTGTCTTGTTCTTGTGTTTTCTCCGTGGAAATCCAGAAAAAGTTTTTCTCTTTGAGGAAGCAGTTGATTAGGTAATGAACTGCCATGCAAAAAAAATCCGTTGACGTCTGATGGTGAGTGTGGCTGTCTTGCTCTTTGTGTTTATGTGTGCACACACACATTACTACCACTGCTACCGTCTGTCTCTGCGATAATCCTACTTCCTCGGTTTCGGTCCGCTCGCTCTCTGTTGTCGTGCGTTTTTTATTGATCGCCTCCTTTCTCGGAAGTGTGCACAACAGAGCTTGGATGGTGATGATGCATCATGGAAAAAAAAGTGGGAGATGGGGATCGGATCGGATGGGGATTGCATTGAAAACTTTTCACTTTTTCCTCTCCGCTCAACATTGCGATGCACTATTGGATTGGTTTGTCCTTGTACAGAGGAGGAGGAGGAAAGGGGGAGATTAGGTATTAAGGGATTTCATTGTGAAGAAGAACTCGGAGAAACCTCTGGTGATGGTGATGGCACTACGTGATTGTGACATTTTCCTCTATACCTTCAATAGATAAGTTGAGCAAGGTTGTGAAATTTAAGAAAAAATCCCCAGAGTAAACTGAGGAGGAGAATAAGAAGTGAAATTGGACCAATAATAGTAAAGTGGAAATTTAGGGATAATCAAAACGTGAAGATTGATTGCAAATTTCTGAGTATGATGGAGAGTAGGGGAGAGCACCAAGTTGTACAAATAACGCCCGATATCGACCCAGTCCAGGTTGATTTGCTAGGAGTGGACCGGGAACCTTCCACCTCGACTGGTACTGGTACCTTTGAAGGGGAAACCCCCTCTACTAAGCCTGATAGTAGTAATACTCATCATCATCAAACTGTGGAAGTTACTGTGACGGACAATGATCCCCCGGATCAACTCCCCCTGGATGTGGGTGATGGTGATGACTCTGATACTGATGTTAGGAACAATAAGCCCTGGGACCACTTCAGGTGGCTCCAACAGGACTCTTCAGTGAGATTAAATCTTGTGGGTAAGGGTAAGTACTGATATGTGCGGGGGTTGTAGGAATGATGATGGAAACCGAAATTCTGATTATGCATAGCTTATTTTGATGGGATGTCGAATATCGAATCAGGGACGGACTGGACACCTAGAATAGAAATTGAGGGGATTCCATCAGGCCGTTCCTTCCATCATAGGATTACTGCGAAGAGGGAGGAGAAATCTGGAAGGCTCATGGCTGATCAGAAGTTGTTCATGCTACTCAATTCCAGAGATCAGCCCCTCTTGGCTATTGACTTCAGCACTGTAAGTCAAGGCAATCTTTTCATTGCCATGGAAAAACTATGATGTATGTTAGCAGAAAAATTCAAAGTATTTTTATGTCTTGATCTCACAGGATTTGAAATCATTCCACGTCATGGAGCCTGGATCTCAACGATTTATCGCTTTCTTCACACTACCACTGTACCCGTTCGAAAAGAGCCCGGAAGACCCTGTCAGAATCGAGATTCATAATGTGATTGATGACGAGGTGTACGTTATTGAATCGCTGACCGCACAGGATTTATCCATTCCTGTGAGTTTGCATCAAGATTATACGTGTACGTACAAAAAAATTTCAAAATCTAGTTTAAAATTCATTTTGTGGCATGTAGATTAAATCAGCAAACGGCGAAGAAATGGCAATCATCATGCGACCTCCACCAAAATGGACGGCGAGTATGTCAGGACTCATGACTCTTCACTTTTCCGGAGACGAAAGAGAAGGATTGACGTGTAGGGAGAAGGCCATTTTACTCGGACTATTTCTGGCGTTGGTAAGTTTTAACTCGAGCCTCCACTTTGACATATTTTTTTGAGTATTTTACGCAACTACATATGTATGCATATTTAATAATGTAAATTAATAGGGCTTCCAAGGAATGACGCACTGGAAAAGATCGACGGTGGGACTAATCGCAGTATACCTACTCGCCGCCATGCTTGGCTTGTTTTTGGTGCTGGTTATAATTATCGCATTCCGCAATGACGCACCCATGGTCAGTCTCAATCCGGATAAGATTACGACGGGCAAGTTTCTACCGGCGCGGTTTTATGCCCACTAATGTGAACCTATTTTTTTCTTCGTTGTCGTGGGTCATACCACCAAACTCAAGTCATCCATTACCTAATTAAGAGTGCCATGTCTTCATATGCCGTGATGCTGTTTCTTCGCCCAAGCTGATACAATTTCCATTAATTCTACGTTTAATTACGCCATTATTATTACGCAAATAAATTGCTTAATGCTTGTGAAGGTTAAATTCCCTAAGTTACTGCGCAATCTATTCGCCTTGAGTAGATAAAATAATTTATTTTCCTAATTAAGTACTGATCAACGCGAATGATATTTATGATTTCTTATTTTATATGTACATGATTTTCTTATAATGTCTCTGCGCAAACAAAAGAAATCAACAATAAAGGCCTAAGGTCAATGAAGCACAGTAATATTAACAACGGGTAATTCGCTTGTAAAGACTAGAGCAATTAACACAAAGACGATAACATCCCCGTAGTCATCGTCAGTATGACCTTGATCGACAAAGAACACAAAGGAGAATGAGAGATACGACAAAGAGGAATATCGCAATGCCTAAAGCAATCCAAAAGTATGTGGGGTAGTCCTCCAAGTCTTCGATCGTCGTTCCGAGATCTTGTATGTATGGCAATGTTCTCAGCCAGAACAAAGCTTCCTGTTTCAGTATATAATTCACACTTGAAGTAAAACTAAATGAAAGAAGGCTACTTTGACGCATTCTAACTGGCAACTTACCCCCTTCCTGAAATCCTGTCCCATTGGCGACGGCATTGAAGTGAGATTGTAGTAGTTGATGTTTCCAGGCTTTATAGGTCTCCAAGGAACTGCGTTAGGCATCAACTGTAGACCAGATGCAGGGCTCCTGTATTACATAGATAGATCATGAATTAATTATGTCTCTTATTAAGGATATTCTGGCCCAATAACAATGCATGACTTTAAAATAGTCAGTACCCGGTCGTAGCAAACGAGACCCATGCTCTTGTAACCAAGTCAGATACGCGTTCTTCCTCGGCGCCCATCCTCACGTTTTCACGGGGTTCGATCAGTAAAGGGTCAAATAAGTAATACAGCTCGTCTCCATGTGATACCTTTCAAGTTGTTATGACGTACAATTAATTTTGATATTTTTAAGCCTGATTAATTTATGTTTGGGAATTATTTAGTCAGTAGTCAGTGGTTACTTTACTCCGTAATTGAAGAGTGGATGATGTATTCCCATTCCACGGAGTTTTTGGATTGCCCTACTCGGCATACTTGGGGAAGATGGTGTTTTGTGAGAAAAAACGTAAGAGTAGACCGGACTTCTTGAGCCCGCTGCAAACTTTTCCAGCATGTCCCAATGGCAACTGTAGAACATTTGGTCTCCGAACATGTCAATCAACTCCGTTATCACGCGCTTCGTTTCATTCACCACATCCAACTCTTCGAAATACTGAGCTTTGATGGCGTCCACAGTGACACTCAGCGGCTCCGATTTATCCAACAAGCTCGAGATCAATTCCGGTAGGAGCGTGTTCTCGAAATAATCGGGGTCTTTGAAGTTTTCTGCGCCAACGGAAAGATGTTCCTTGGCATAAAAGCCAATTCCCTATAATAAGTAAAATGATACCAACTTATTTCAAACTAAATTCAATCCAGCCATTTTTCATACGGCTTTTACCCACCTCATCATGTGTAACTCCGGCAATCACGGGAACCTGAGCAAATGCTCCAGCTTCCATCAACTCCTTTGGATTCCCCGGTAAGAAAGCCTCTTCACCCCTCCACACGTCAATCACCATACTAGTTTTCGGCACGATCTTCGGCTGGAGATCATTTTGAGCGTTGATTATTTCTTCGACTGACTTCTCCTGTAGGCAAGCTTTGTACTCCATTGAGTCCCCCAGTGGACACCCGAGGGCGTCGCCGAGTTCCTCTGCGAAATTGCGTGGACTCTCATTAATAGCCCAGTCGCAGAAAGCTGACCCAGACTGGAGAATGGCACCGTGGAAGAGTCCGAGTGAAAGTGGCGAAAGTAAAAGTGCGTGCGCTGCCGCAGATCCAGCAGAGCTACCGACAATTGTCACCTACGAAGGGAGCAGTCACAGTGAAATTGACATACATATGTATGAGTACAACGATTAACTTTTTAACCTAATTTCCATTAAGTACTGCTGTACCCGGTGAGGGTTTCCTCCAAAGTCCCGAATATACTTTTGAATCCACTTGAGAGCAACAATCATGTCCAAGTTCCCCAGATTTCCAGGGATGACTTCATCTTCTGTTGACAGGAATCCCAGTGCCCCCAAGCGATACTGCAACAAAATAATCAAGGCATTAGGAAAAATCAAAGAAAAAATATATTTGAAATCATAATATCCATGTCCTTGACTTACGTTAATAGTGACAAGAACGACATTTCCATCTCTCATCAGCCGTTTTGGCCCTTGCTCATCCCCACTTCCAACTTGAAAGCTATAAATAGTATAATTATCCACAATGACAAATTACTTATGACTCATGTTAAAACATAGAGTGCATCCGTGCCTCGCTCGAAAACCCTGTAGTTATTCACTTGTTTACCTTCCTCCGTGAATGAACACTATGACTGGCAACAAAGGTTTCGATGTTCTGACAGGACCAACCGAACTAGCGCTGGTGGGTATGGTTGGAGAATGAACGGAAAGATGCATGCAATTCTCATTGCCTTTCACCATTTTTGAAATCTATATGAAAAGCAAAACTCCTGGTGAAAAATTGGGGCATTGTGAGACATTGTATTTGATACTTCTTATCGCCGGCAAAATCAAATGCAAACTTCTCAATCTCTAACTGAATCATATTGAGGACACGGCGGTCCAGGTGTTGTTGCGTAGAACGTTCCCCGCTCAATTTCCAACAGTTCCGCTTCCTCGAATCTCCGATCTCCAATGGGAGGCTGAGAATGACATTTAATTCGAAATTACGTAGCTAATCGCCATTTTTGAAAATAACCACTACAACTTTTACAGATCGTTATAAGTTCAACTTACTTTCGCGTAAGCAATTCCCATAAACGAAAAAAACTCGCGGCGACTCCGCTCCGCTTGGTCACGCACCCCAACGAACACCGCACCATCCTACACAGTGTAATTTACCAGAGCTTGTTCGAGTAATTTGTGATTTATTTACAATATAATTACGAGTACTTCCACTTTTATCAAACCTGGGTTTGAAGGCTGACGCGATTTCCAACTTGTGCAGAAGCTAACTCAAGGACAAAGACTAGGGCCACGAGGCAATACACCAACGGCATTGGAATGCTTTGAGCCATTTTCTCAACGAAGTGGAAACCTCACTAAATAAAAACCACTCGGGAAGGAAAAAACTTCACACTCCGAACTCTATTTCATGACTCTTATTGCACTCGAAAATCTTCTGATCACTGAGACATGTGTGATTTATCCAAAGTCGAAGATGAGGGCTAATCAACAAGATCAAATCATAAATTAGAAGAAATCGTGTAAAATTTTCAGCGCTAAGCAATTCCTATTCCTTTCCGTTGTGGGATGTTCCACATGAAGCCTGATGAAAAATGCTCGAGTTGATTACGCAGGATGAGATGATGGAGGTGGTATGGTGGTGGTGAGGGCGCAAGTGGATTTTCGAAACTGCCTACGATGAGAAGAGCGAATTAAAGTGACTATTGCAGAGTGCCAAAGGATGATTACCGTAATGATTATGTTTCCACGGAAGAAAGGGAAGCCGAACTAACATAT
This sequence comes from Tyrannoseira gladiata, assembly GCA_027744355.1. Taxonomy (NCBI): domain Eukaryota; kingdom Metazoa; phylum Arthropoda; class Collembola; order Entomobryomorpha; family Entomobryidae; genus Tyrannoseira; species Tyrannoseira gladiata. The sequence goes on along the minus strand of JAHZNH010002014.1, from coordinate 10,054 downwards.
TTCCTCACACAAAAAAACACAACTTTTTTTTTATTGCTGCTTCTACTTTCTCAACTCCGTTCCTATAGTTCATTAGCCATGCATGCCCGATGTATAAAAACTCACGAGGAGTTTTTGCGTGATGTCATGTCACGGGAAAATGCATGCTTTTTTCGCAACAAAATGCTAAAAATACCTACAACACAACAACGGCCCAAGAACTCACTTCTCATGTTTCAAAATTTACGCTATATCTCGCAACTTGGATATGTAGGTAGATTTCCACGAGAGAAAAAAATTCAGCGGGCCAATTTTTTCCCGTGAAGAAAACATAATTGGGAAGGAGAGAAAAAAATCCGGACCGGTGAATTGGTTTGCTCCTTTTCTGTTACCAGCCTTGCTTTGTATCATTGCCAATTTGTATTGTGGAAAGGACTACTAGTAATCCCACTCTCACTATCTACTAGACCTCGAATTCGCGAAAAGGATTTTTTTTGATTAATGAGCTACATACATTTTTGAAAGTGGAAAGTGATCTTACTGTTCTGCGGTCCTGTGGGCTTTTATACGGGTTTTGTGTAATGGCTGAAATGACCTCATTATTAGGCCAATAGTTTTAAACTGCCAGCGGAACAAGCGAGTAATGTCATACTTAGAGGAGACATTCCGAACATCCATCACGACCACCCACCACAGATGCTTCACCTTTTTTTGCTTATCGATGATGCTGAGATGAGATCAGAATGAAGACATCAATTTTAAGTACTATACTTTTTTTATTGCAAACTGTGTATGTGTGTGTTTGATTAATTAAAATAGATTTCAAAATAAATTCCAATATCATTTCATCCTTTTGTTCTCGTGAAGGAAAAGGAGAAAGACGGGAATAAAATTGTATCTTGGGATAGTTAACATTGTCCTCAGAACAACAGCTCAACAAACAAAAAAGACAAGTATTATAACCGAACGAGGTGGTGGTAGTATTCATGTAGTAGCTTTACATAATCGAATTCATGGCACGGGGAAAAGAGAGATAATAATCTTAGAAATCTAAATTAAAGCAAAGAGAGAGAGAAAAAACCTTCCTACGTTAAAATAATCTTATCTAACGCATTATCATTCAACAATATGGTTCTTAATACAACATACCTATTAACTTTACATATTGCAGTTCAGAGCGGCTCAGGCACAGATAGTAACTTCATTTACATATCGTGTGGCGATAAAAACATAACCCCAATGTGACAATTACATTAATCCACTAAAGAATCTTAAGAAACTAACTTAGTTTTTAAGAAAACAATTTTATGCCTCGAACAATTTGAACCCGGAAGCGTCATTATTGTAATTGAATTATAATTTTTCATTGATCTGCTTAAGAATATACTTTATAAAAATTGGTTTAGATTTATAGTTTGAGAAATTAACAAGTTGAATTAATAAGCGAGCGTCTTGCTGGCTGAACAAAAGATTGAATTGCACAGTGAAATTGTAATATGGTATAATTGATACGGATCCAATATATATTTTAAGAAATTTTTTCCTTCGAAATTGCATGAATTCCCCTTAAACCATGATTGCATTGCATATGTGGAAAAAGACAGATAAAATACATACATACTTAATTGATCTACAAATACTTGATTCTTTCATAAAATATTATTAATTCATCAGTTATTTTTTAAAAAGCTAAACACAAGTTTGTTTACATAATGCTGCAAGGAGCTGCACAACATACAGGTAGACACACAGGAACTGGCACGGCGCCCTCCCCGCCTTTCTCTGAATGCTTCGCTTTCATTTTCTCGTTTTCCTTGCGCTTCTTCTCCATCTTCATTTTCCCCTTGCCCTTGTCAACCTCATGCTTCATGGTTTCTTCCTCCGTTTTGCTGAAAATTTGGCCAGGTGGGTAGTACACTGGAGGACCAGTTACATTTCGAGTGGGCTCAAGGAGTGGCTCCTTGTTGTTGCCGTAGGCTGGATTCTGATATTGAGTCACGTTTTTCCGCTGGATAAGCTCGGAGGTTTCGTCGTCTCTGATGCTCGTCACGTTCTCGTCAATCCGAACAGAGCGAACTGGCTGGACGGGGTGGGTTCCGGGTCCGTATGGAACTGACTTGTGGGGCCCGTCACCTCCGTATGTGTTTGTGGACCTCTGGAAGAAAGTAAAGAAAGAAATGTTATATATAGTCTAATTTTAATTGTGATATAAATTCTGGAGATAGTTAGTAGGCTCACAGTATATGTGGTGTCCTCAAAAGTAGCCAAGAGTTCGTCCAGGCGTTTTGGTGGCTCCCCACCCTGCTTCGGTGGAAGAGGTGATGGGAACCTACGAATTGGAGAAATGTCCCTCTCACGATGCTCCGTTGTAACCGTGGAAGTATAGTAGCGTGATGCCAATCTCTCTGGTGGCTCATCATAAGAGGGGCTTTTCAGAACGGTGGTTGTGCTGGAGCTTCCACTGTGAAGGATAGGCAGTGGCACACCTCCAACTGGCGGTGGTTTAGAGGAAGACGTCGTTGTTGAGGAAGAAGTCGTTTGATGGTGATGAGTAGAGTGATGGCTGGTGGAAGATAAATCTTTCGATGAACTCTGGAGAATCTTTCTAATCATCGGTGGGGTCTTCAAAGGATCTGCTTTTTGAGGAGGTGGTGTCACACTCCTATCAGTAATGATCTCCCTCGAGTAGTTGGACTCCCGTGTGCTGCTAGTTACCGGCTTCATTGGGGTGGATGAATACATAGGGGCTCCAATTGGGGGAGCACCATTGCTCAATCCTCTCGTTTCTGAGGAAGTCATGTAAGTTTTCCGCGTTTCCGAAGAGGAGCTCACTGTTTCCAATCCTGGTGGCCTGCTCGATATTGGTGGTGGTGGGAAGTCCGAGGTCGTGATCAAATCATCCAGTATCCGTTGATTAGTCGTGGAGCTATCGGTGGTCGTTGAAGAGTACGGTGGGAAATCATCGCCCCCTCCCTTGATCAGGGTAGTATAAGAAGCCTTTGAGTAAAATTCCTTCCGCTCAACTTTCGGAGAGCGAGATGATCCCGAAGGGACTACACTGTAGCCGGTGGGTGAGCTGGGTCCAGATTCTATGAAAATAAAGAAGTACAAGGTTGAATAATGTCCCTCATTTTTTACCACTGATTCTTTTGTACGCGCTTACTCAATTCCGTGATGGAGTTTGCTGGCGCTAGAAACTCAATTTGGGGAGTCCTGTGGGAGGATGACGTCATTCTTGAAGTAGCTTCGTCCGCAAAAGCCACCGACTTTGACTCGGTAAAGCGCGATGGACTGGATGTCCCATAAGCAGAGTCTGTGACACTGCCTGCAGCAGTGACTGGACCACCACCCACGAGATTCCCAATCTCCACCCATTTCTCGTCAATACTTTGCGGAGGCTCGTCATTAATCTGGGTTCTCTGCGTCAATCGATACTCTCTATACTCCTGCGCATTTCGACTTCTCGAGTCAGTAGGAATCACTGTCTCCTGCAGGTCTTCCAAGAGACGATCTGCTCCATGAACAAGAAAGCGAATAAATCATCAAATCACATTTACGACTACGCCTCTCCAAATTGAAAAATGATCCTGAACAAAAAATGCACATACTGAGTCGAGAATCCCACTCGCCAGAACCGGTGACACCTGTTTGTGTCAACTGGCCAGGACGTGATACGGTAGCCATCGTGATGAAGCACTCTTCTATAATCCACTTCCCTTGTCAATAGTACACCTGCCAACAAAAAAGAAAATTGCCGAAAATCAATGTTAAAACTCTTTCAAAGTAAGCCAGGCAAAGACAATAGAGCGCTTTAGCTTGTTGGGTTAGTCACAATCAAAAAAAATACTTTTAGCGGACCAGGCAGAACCTCGGAGCAGACAGACACCTCCCTTTCCTCCCCCGAAGCTCGATCAAATGATTGAAACATTGAAAGAACTTCTCATGTTTCGAAATCAGGTTAGCAGGCGAGCTGCTCATATGTGCCCACATGAACTCATTCATTTTCCTCCAAATCCCTCAACGCTTTATTAGATAGGTTTGCAAAAAAAATGGACTGACAAACTACTAAGCTTCGCGGAAAGTTGTGGGTGTCCCAGAGAAGAACAAGAAAGCTGAGAAGAAAGAGTCTGATTATTTTTAGCCTGCGAAGAAATTACGCATGTGTAGTTGTGCTTGTATTCCTTACATAAACATAAACTAAGGACAAAAAGCATTATTATTATTATTGGTGATGCATGCATATAACCGCCTATTGAAAGGGAGACTAATTCCAAGCACAGTAGCATTCTCAACATCAACATCATCCATGCTTTTCTGCCATTTCCTTCTCCAAAAGTTTGTATTTTTTTGTGGAAAAAAAGAAACGAATTCAAAGAGAGAGAGAGAGTTAATAGAAATGTTGCATGAAAGTGGATTGAAAAACATCCTCTCTTCTCTTGACTTTGGACAAGATCCAGGGAATGAGATTTTGCAAGGCTTGTTTTCAGGAAGGAAATCAGGTCACTTAACTCCTTCCTTACATGCTGATGCTACAGCCACATTCAATTCCACAGAGAGAATATGTTCCAACCTAATTGTGCTAGTTTTTCCTCGAAATTAAGACGCCGGATTTATGCGGGCTCATGCCTCACGAATGCACGCGTCATCTTTGAAGCAGCAGAGGCTGAACAGCCTTCCTCAGTTTCCCTCTCTCTCTCGAGCAAAATTACATCACAACCTCAAAGAGTGAATGGTGGTGGATGGAACATCTCCTCAGACATAAACAATATTGGCACATGGATTGGACCAAACAAGACTGTTCCTTTTTTATGTCGAACCCGTGTTTCCCATCATGTTCAAGTTTGGCAGATCTTTTTTTCAGTGGAAACCTTCAAAAAAGATAATTATGAGGTGGTGTCAACAAAGGAAAGTACACCATGCATCATCCTCATCATCATCATCAGTGACTCCGTCACCTTCTGACAGAATTAGATTTTCGATGGATGATCTAATCCATGAAAGCTTATCTTTTTCTCTCACTGACTCGCTCCACTGCTGCTGATGTGCTGGTAAAATAAACAATTTATTTTTGTTGGCAAAAATGGAATATGGGTTATGACCATTCTGACTCCACTTTCCTGTTAAAGGGTGATGTGATGACGGAACTTGCCATAATAATAGCATGCTCCCAAATGTATTTGAACGCTGGGGGCCTCATCAATAATAATTATTCTTTTTGGTTTAGCACCCAAGTGCAAGGTGAAATCCTGGTTGGAAATGGCACGTTTCTTAATTCTTCTATGTACTCCACTCATTTAATGTAGGCTGACTTGTCTGCTTCGTCAAGTTGATTAAAGCGTGCATATAATAAAAAAAAGTGGACAAATATCCTAGGGGGCCACCCCGAAAGCAAGCAGCAGGATTCAACTTTTTAGGGATTACATACTTATTATTGCACTAATACTTCTTTCAGTGATGTCATCTCTATCTCCCCCGCTAAATTAAATCATTTATTTCTCCTTGTTTAATGAACCAACCAGGATTAGTCAACGAACTGGAATGAATAATAACAAAATCTTCCGCTCGGTTATTAACTTCAATTTAAAGCTCACTCTCAGACAGACCAGACTCACATCAGAGGTCAAAGGAACATTATGAGTGTGGCTTGTGGTAATTATAAATGCAAACGTGACTTTAAACCGTTGCATTAATAGTCCTGTTCAGCTTTTGCGCATGCCCATGTATAGCTGCACAAAGTCAAACTCTAAAAAAATATATTGAATTGGTTGACTACAAAAAAAAATTCTCTCGAGCGAAAAAAAATTTTCTCTCGAAGCTTATCTCTTTGAACAATCATAATTTTTTTTTCTGTGAAGGAGAGACCTCGTTGCCCCAAAATGCGCATTGCCCATTTACGGATAGCCCAATGCCCCGTTCAAAGTACTCACTCCAAAAAGGCGAGTGAAAACCTTGAGCTCTTCTTGTGCGTATTGTACGCACACCCTTACTGCACAGTCCAATCTATCTAATCTGTCTCGTCTCGAATGGAATCTTCGTGGGCAGCAGCAGCAGCGTATGAGGAATCTTTCAAAATCAAACCCACACACTACGCATGTTCCTTTACTGCAGTTACTATCGCAGGAAAAAAAGTAAACTTTTTTACTCACCCAGCCTTTTTTTTACTACACACGTGCACTCAATCGGCGCTCTTTGCTTTGCTTTGACTCAACTGCCATGCGCGTTAGACACCAGCCAACTGTAACTTCAAACCTCGTTTTCTTCTTTGCTCCGTCATTTTTCACCGAGCCGCTTATCAAAATATCAAAGTTCACGGAGAAAATTTTCCGATATGACCACTCACTTTATGGGGATTACAACCTAGGTCAACCAGATCGACAGTTTCTAGACGGCCGACGAAGCAACAAAGAAAAATGTGAACGGAGAAAAAAATCTGGATTTTTAACGACTGCATGCATGCAATGCAATGCAATACAACAAAGCTCTAAAGATTCTTCCATTCTACTGCTGCACTGCTGCTGCTGAGATTTGCCCGAGATAGTTTTCGGACGGTGTTAATGCATCATGCCCCGAAGCAAAAGCATTATTAGGACTTTTCATCTCCCACTTTGTTCAAGTAAGCTAAAGGATTATTCAATTCAAGCCTTGGTAAAAAAATAATATTGCATAAATACCTGTTGCTGGATCTCTGTTATTATTATGCTGCTGCTGTTGTTGTCGTCCAATAACTTGGCGCTGAGGAAAAGCAATCTTGGCCAAAAATCACTACACAAGGTCGATACCGGTTTCGCACTGTATATCTCTTTCTTCCCGAGTTTTTTCCCACCTTGTTGACTTTTTGAGCAAACCGTCAAAAAATTACTAGAATCAACTAGGTTAATCAGTGGAATCTATTCAACCGTCAACTAGTTTCCGTTGCAATTTCCATTTTTTCTCATCTGCTTCATTGGAATTACTCCCAGTTCAAGTTCAAATATAACTTTTGGCACGTTCGTTACTCAAAAATGACTAATGACTAGATTTTTCCTATTATTGCTTTCACTAGATAAATGACACTAATTAAGTAAAACAGTTGTTAAAATTGTGACAATTAAAGTAGGGATGTTAAACTCTCTTAACTGGATTTCTCCTGAAAAAGACGTTAATTGAAACGGTCACAGCATAGCACCTATATAGTAATGCCTCGTTTGGTCTACCTCACCCTCATCATCATCACACCTGCGCTTCAGTTTTTTTGGGGGTTGCTCTGTCTCTACTGCCAAATGGCAACTGATTGACTGTTGCTCTGGCCCACAGTCTTCATCTTCTCCTTCGTCTCATCTCTAGAGTTTCGATTCCTATTCCATGCAACAAGCCTCTTTAAAAGAAGAGAAGGAAAGATGTGAATACATCTCTACTTCACTCCTTTCTCGAAGGAGATGCGAAACAACCCACACAATTTTTTAACAGCCTCGCACATAAAAAAACTAGACTGACGTGAGTGAGAGAGTAGAAGCTGCAGTGCTAGGGGCTGTGCTGCTGTTTAGGACAATAAAAATGTAGGCAAATCCTTATAAGATCCTCTGCAAAAAAAATTATAAGCATGAAGATGAAGACAATCGTTCGTTGGTTCGTTATATCATAATCGTCATTGTTATAATCGCATCACATCATTCCTCTCACTTGTTTTGGCGGATGATTTAGTTTGTTAGGCGGCTCGCCTAATTATTACTGTGGAGTAGTAGTAAGTCAGCCAATCAAGAATGGCCGGCAACGATGTGAGGTTTGTTGGAATGTAGATATTGCCAGAGGTGCATAATTAATTGCTGGAATGAAATTGAAATTGCTGGGGATGGATGGTAGGCAGGGGGTCAGGATAACTTCATTAGGAGCTCCAGTTTTGATACGTGTAAATTTTTTTTGCTGGAGAATGGAATGCATGCAATAAATAGTAAATTTTTATCGTGGATTTTAATGCTACAAGCGATATAATTTTTTGTGCTTGATTTAAATTACTAGGATCTCTAACGAAGCCAAAGCTTGACCACTATCTTAAATCAGACATACGCCCCTTCAGAATTGTTTTTGGCGAAGCCGCGGCCAAAGTTATGTAAATAAGCGAGAAGACGCGAGAAGCGATTAAGAGATATTTTTATTCCATCAACAATAGTTTTCTATGCAGGATCGGCTATTGTCATCATCAGTATCAGCATCAGCAACATCGCTTGAGATAAAGATGAGGAGCAAAAGCAGGAATATTCAATACCCACGACGATGAGACGAGGTGAAATTTACGGTTGACGTGGTTGGGGTGGCGTAGTGGATGGACCAAGATGTGTATATTATTGACAAAATTTATGTACATGTCAATATTAATAATAGTGGTGGCGGGGGATAATCTTCGAATGGGGAAAAAAATATTTTATATTTGCCATTGCATTATTAGTACACTTGGTTTACTTTGCAGTCTTGAGATTCTTTTTTGCAGAATCTCTCCATCTAATCATATCTCATCAGGATATTCCTAAATTATTTTTTGGAGGAACACCACCGTCATCCTTGAAAGCTTTTTGCCTTGATCGAGCTAAATAAACGAGGAAAAAAGTCAGCAAGACGTATACATAGTATTTTTTCGACAACTCAACCCATCCAAATCGTCTCTCTAGGTAAGAGAATAAACAAAAATGTGTCGACTGTTTGGGGTGACGAGTGTGACGATGATGATGATCACTCGGAGGTTTGTGGACACATCCAAAAATGGCGGCGAGAGAAGAGATTCTGAGTTTACGCGAGCTTCGGATAGTCCATAAAACATTTGCATCAATATAAAGACTCCTTCGGATTTTTCCATTGCGCACAATACAAAAAATGACGAGCAAATTGAGGATTGAGTACTGTGTTCAATGCTGGATGTTGAATTGGATCCTTTCCTGTCATTTCGCAAACGTCCTTCCTTTGTGCTGCAAGGAATGAAGAATGGGCTTACGCATGTTCAATAAAAAAAAGTCAAGGAAGGATTCTGATCCTTTTAAGGAAGAATGACTCTTTGGTGGTGGCATAAAATGCAAACTTAAGTATTGTTGCTTCAAAGGGAAGCGATGCGATGTCTTGAGTAACCTGATGCCTTCATTCTTGGAAATTTAGTGTATATCTATGAATGTGATGCATCGTAATAGCTGGAGAGTTATTATGGACTAGGGAGGACAATAATATCATGCAAAAAATGGATTTCAGTGTAAAGTTATGATTCAACACTAAAAGTCATCCTCCCACTCATTCTTATTCAAATGACCAGGCGAAAAAAACGACCTACGCAAAAAGAAGGTGATCACGACAAAGATTAGATTAGATTGTTTTGTACCTGAGTATTTACGGCTCTGGACTGGATTGGCTTGGGTGCATATGGTGGTTACGTAACGAACAACATGAATGCCTGCAATAATAGTAATTCACTCACTCCATCATATAGTCTTTCTTTACACCCCCACAAACTACTCAAGCGTCTGTATAAGGTGAGATGAGATGTGTTCCGGATATTGAAATGGAGACGCCAAATTCCTTCTGTTTGCTTCTTTGGCAAATTGCTTCATCGTACTTATGGCAGTTTAATTGTTGAAGGCATGAATGGATGACATCATATTTCACCACTGCATTCATTACCAGGGCTCATGTAGCGCCAAAACCAACGCCTTTGATAATTGATGGGCAGGCCAATTACCGAAGCAGAATCATGACTGCATGTAATAAAAAAAGCATTAAAAGCTGTGTTAAATATGGCTTGGTCCCTTCTCTCCAATTTCCAACATTTCATTCAGAAATTAAAAGTATTTTGGACTTTGGATGTGTCGGTGAATGCATTTACGATTTTCCACTCACGAACTCAATTTTTCACCGAGTTCCAGCTAGCTTGAATACTGAATGAAGACCTAACCTAACCTAAGCGGAGCAAAGAGCCAAGCACGTAACCCAACCTAACCTAAGCTGAGCTGAGCAGAGAGCCAAGCACGTAACCCAACCTAACCTAAGCTGAAGAAAGAGCCAAGCACGTAACCCAACCTAACCTAAGCTGAAGAAAGAGCCAAGCACGTAACCCAACCTA
>JAHZNH010002013.1:0-39628 GCA_027744355.1 Tyrannoseira gladiata | reverse complement strand
TTCGTTATCGGTTCGGCATCAAAACGTTACGCTATAAGTGAAGCAATGGAATTCCAGCACAATGCCGTTGTGGACAACGGAAATCCATTACGAAAACGGGAGAAAGGTTTCTCGGGTAGTGTAGTGCCCTGTAACGAATTGTTTGAAGGGGAGGTTATCTCACAGTAAAATTGAATTAATGGAAACCGGAAGCATGGATTTTTTCTCCTCGTGCTCACTCTTGAAGAATGAGAAGTACACTGTGAACCTACCCTGCCCACGCAATCGAGAGGAATGGGTAAAGGTAGTTTCGTTGAATAAGTATAAGAATTGTGAAGTACACAAATATGATTATCATATTACTCCTGTTTCACTTGCGAAGTTGCAGTTAGACCCCGAGAAAAAAATCTTGGTTTGCCTTGGCCTTCATGTGATATATTGTTCTCGAGAAAACAAAATTTCCTCCGCAATGAAAAGTTACGTTATGTTACATTACGTCACGGCACGTCACACGCACGCACAATCCTAGACCTAGAAGACATTCAAAAGGCCTCGAGGAATTAATGGGCTTTTGATGTTTAACTTATTCCATCGCATTTTATCGACTTTGTTTGGGGAAGGGAGTTCTTACGCACTCGAGCCCAAACATATCCCGAGATGAAGAATGTCCCCAAAACAATTAAATGTTAAGAAAAACATAGTAATTACTTTACAGTACTTATTCATGAATAATTGTAGGATGAGTATCTCCCCCAAATATTAATGTTTTGAGAATGTTGAATTAATACCTCATTTTCTTCTCTGTTGCAGATCCCGTAAGCGAAGAAGTGATGTGATATCGTACGGTAACGCCCAATCGGCCAATGTACTTGATGATCTCGTGAATTACTAATGCCAACTCTAAGACGATAGATAATTACTCCTCAATATTCCCAGCCATAATCACAGCGGATGGATGAAGGAAGGAACATATTAAGTTCGGTGAATGAATCGACTTGAACTGATGATCACTTCATCCGATAGGAAGCCCCAACCTTGTAAAATACTCACCCAAGGATACATAACCGGTAAGCGGAACACCATAACTTTCTTACTTTATCTCTGGTACGTAACCGTAAGGGAGAAATTACGGAAAATTTGTTGCATACAATGCATATTCACTTGCATTCTCTCGTGAATGGTAATAAAGTTCCCTGATTGATAAGGCTGGCGACTTAATTACGATCCATCTTTCTCAAGGTTCCTTTTCTTGGCAAATTTCAGCTGAGGAATTATTTTATTTTTGCTGGATTTTTTTTGGCTTGGGAGCGGTGAGCTCGAATGCATTTATGCATTTCGATGCACAAAAATAAATTTAAGGAAATTCGTTCTACATTGTGCACTCCCAGTACATATACACCTGCCGGCCATGGATCTATCCATCTACTTCCTCTTAAAATCTCGGAGATCAAGTTAAGTCGAGTGTAGTTCACAACAGATTGAGACGTGAGATAGGTTGCTAGAGCGAAAAAGTGGAGAATCTAGATTTCTAAATTCTGAAGTTATTATCACGACTACCGTGGCTGTCCGCACAAGTACTTTCTATTCGATCCTGGCTCTGGTGCTTAATGAAACCCTCGTTAATTTTGGTTTCTGATCATCATCATCATCTTGATGATATCATCAATTCGAGTTCGTTTTTCACTTCTGAAATTATTGCTTCAAGCCTGGAAGGTTTTTTTGATCATGACTTGATTTGCGATACACTTCAACTGGGAAAAAATTGGGACTGTGGTAGGATTCGTGAATGGAAATGAATGAATTTCACCGTCTCGATAAAATAGATGGATGCATGGATGGCGCTTTTTCACGGGCGATTATTTATTCGTGTTTGACACGAAATGTTTCGGGGAGCCCATTAATTGTTGCTGTGAAGTAATAGTAAAAAGTTTATGAATCACCCCTGAAAGAGGGTGCCTCTACTTATTGCTGTGGAAAAACTGCGCAGCTGGCAATACATATGTATACTCTGGATGATTTGGAGCAAAGTACTGAAAAAAAATTGTTTTTTTTTGCTTGCTCTGATTTTTTTGCTTTAAAAAATGCCACGTCTGGTGTATTGATAGCCGCTGTAGCTTGTAATTAATCTTCGTGGGTGAAATGAGTGTAGTGACAAGGGAGCATTTATAATTTCCCTTGTTTCGGATAATACATTGTAGCGGGGCACCCGCTCCCGTTCATTTTTTGTAGAGTTGAGTTGAAGTGCATTTTTATCTGAACTGCAATTCAAATGAGGTTTCAAGGAGCCATGAATCCAATGAAGGAGACAAGTGTTCATTAGGGAACCTAGAGTGAGTTCACACTAATTTCTGAGGCTTATTTCATACTTTAAATTGGTCACATGGCGATTCTCAGACATAAGTATGTAGTTGCTTGAGTGGTTGCACGGGGGAATCGCTTCCGAAATCTGGTTTCAGACGAGGAGTTAAATTGATGTGTATGACTGACTGAGACTGAGACCCCACTCGAAATAATCCTGGTTTAGAAGTTACTAAATAAATGGCAGATTGTGAGTGACATAATCATGAATGATGACTAAATAATGACCAGCTGCGAAGCGTGGAGCGCTTACTTTGTTACTTAACCTATCCCATTTAAATCTGCCGAGGGTGATGATGATGATGGGTTATGATGACGAATGCGTGTCAGCACACTTGATTTTTTTCACTGGGGCAGTTTAAATCCAATTTATCATTTCGCAATTTGTATACTTCCTTATTCTGCAGTCATTCAGGAGATTTAACTTCAAGAGAAGGACCGATTTTATTAATTGGGGGGCATTATTTGTTTTCAAACGGGGTTCTACTTGGTTGCCAGACTCTGGAGTATGATTACTTGATTACTGTTTCACTGAATGGCAGAGAGCAGGAATCTTTTCAATTAATTGGGGCGAAGGTCTGGTGTTCATTTAGATATTTACTTCTGGAGACATTGGGGAGAAATGGAAATGGCTCAGGAAAATCACATAGACTCAGCCCTATTAACCTCACAAATGAGTTTTGCGCTTAATGGGCCAGACATCACTCACTTTTGGCGATGCGATGCCATGTGATAGAGTTCGGGAAGCGTGCGTAGTGTACTCGCACCCGTGAAATGTCATCATCACCACGATCATCCGAGTGGGAGCTCCAAGCAAGCACATCTGGGAAATTAACGAGCGAGATAAATTTAATTCTGATTCTGTATCTCAGTGTGAATGGATGACTAAGTGATTCTTTTGAGTTGGGGGTGGCGAAAATGAATGAAATCGGGAGATGAAATGATGGGCTTCATATTTTTTGTCGTGGCAAAACTAGCAAATAAATAAACACCACGCCTTCCTAATGATTCATGGTGGCTTTGAGCAAATAAAAGCCGATGAACAAGCCAACCAACTAACCGAACAATCTCACTGGCTCCGAGTTTAGTCCCGGTCGGAAATTTTCTCTCCCGTCTTTCCTAGCGCCCCACTTGAGCGAGTTGTGTTCAGGTGAAAAAAGCTCTGGAAAAAGGTACTTCTCGGATGGACCAAGCCTCTGTAGCTCTGTAAGTTTTTTTAGCGTAAATCACCAGCTCCACTTATCTATCTGGGCATCTTCTTATGGCCACTCAATGGGGAAACAAGGAAAAGCGCAAAAATGTACTGAATGTTGAATCCTCTCTTCAGCCGAAGTCAATGTTGGTAAACATTAGACTGGCCTGGCTTGACTTCTCTCCCATCCGCTTCCACTCATCCATAAGTTGACATTTTCCCGGGGAAATCAAGGAGGAAATGAAATGAGTTGGTTGCTGGCTTGGTCTTTTTTGTCGGTAAACAGTGGTTAAAAAGCGTTGATTGCTTATGATGATGGTTGCCCATGATTTCCATCTTTTTCCGTTGATCAACCGAGCCAACCAAAATTCACGAGATGAATGAATGAATATTGCGGAGGATGGTCATGGTGGAGTAAGTAATCTCGATGAGAAATGCCTGCCAGCTTCCAACCAACCAACCCATCCTTCAATTTTTCGAGGAATTCCGGTAACCTGTTCTTCCTCTCCTGTGCCTTCATATTTATCCACCTTTTTCCTCTTGTTGGTATTACTGCGAGCAATATTAATTAAGACTTACCTAACCAGCAGCACCGGAGTATCCTTCATGGGAGGAGAATGGAGCCAGTAATATTTCATTCATCCAGCTCCCTCAACTTCCTCCGCGCATTTCTACTCGGTTAAGCCTATTTGCAGAGTAAAAAAATTTGACAGTTGGTTTGTGCTGTGTTGTTCTTGGATATAGAGCGAGAATTTTTACGTAGATGCTTTTATTTGTCTTCTCCACCAGCAGATGGATGGGAATATTAAATTGGGAGAGAAAGGGAATGCAATTTATTGAGGAAGGAAATCCCTAAACCACCACCACCACGCATCTTATAGTATCAAATCGCATCGTTGCTTGGATTCTGTGCCTATCCTCATCCGATTCAGCAAAAAATACCTTACTTCCATCAACACAGAAGTATATTACCTAAAGCTGGAAAATAATCGCTTACCCACCTCCCAGTATCCCAAAGAAACGTTTACATTTTCCATCCAAGTGCCGTGAACTTCACTAATTTACTTACTTAGTTAGTCAGTAGTGATTGCTCACTATATGGTATACTTTACCTTAGAAGTCCTCAAGCACAGGAATAACTTCTCTTGTTTTTCTAGTTTATACCAAAATTTGAGATGTTTCTTTAGAATTAGGTCTATATTTACATTTACTTTTGCTAACAGCGCTTCTATCGCCTAAGAAATCAGCAAATTTATTTGATTAGGTAGTGGTAGTATTAATAAAGGTGATTAACATAAAACAATGGGAACCTGTTCTTACCTAACAAAATATGGGTCAGGCGGTCCATATTTTCTAAACACGCGCATACTACTTACTCGTGCATTTCCGAATACGAAATTGTCCTTGAGACTTAAAACTGTCTTTTTCGACAAATTTAAATTCTTTTTTATGTTTGATTACTTCATGAATTTAGATTTTTCAACGCAACCAAACCAATGCCCAGTGATCTCTTGGTTTGGTAAAATGGACACTTTTTGTTCGGTACGTAGTGCCGACTTTGGTGCGGTGATTGCTAATGAGTTCCACACATTTTTTGTGTGGGATTCATCCACATAACAAGTGCATCAAATTTGCATTCTTTGTGCATTTTGTGCACTTGTTTCTCGCATTTTATGCTACATAGATGTATGAAGCCCAGCTATAAAATGCGCATTTTACCTAAGCGGTTATGCCCCAAATCCACTACGATAATGCACAATAAAATAAGCACGAACAGAGCATATTTTTTTCATTATTTTATTGATATATTTACATAAAATGTAGCATGTATTAATAATTAATATAATTATCCTTATGATAATCAAGGCACACTTATCAATAACATCATTACTTGGAATAACTAGAATTTGATTTGAGTAAGTAACAACTTTAATGTTGATTATTGCGCTAGGGTAACTTTTGTCAAGAAACTGGTTTCAAACTACATTTAAGTAACACTTGATTTTCCAATTGATATACCCAGCAGAATGCTTACATTAAAACCAGTAATTTTCTGACCGCTCAAATAAGCTACATGGAATCCAAACTACTTATAGATAATACTGCACTTACCGATATTAGTTTTAAGCACTTTAACTTGCACTTTCGTCCAGTTATCGGATGGAACTTTGCACGTTTTAATAGCTGACTCCAAGGCCCTCATTTCTCAAACTAAAAATCCATTTTGATGGAATCTGAGAGATTGATCTCGATTCCTCTATAAATTCTATGACACTGTATGTTTTAGGCGAATCAATCCTGAGAACTCGATTAGCTTCGTTCATCTTCACAGGGAAGAGGTTGGAAGTCAACTGAAATGGTTTGCGAGCAAAAGCAGATGGATAAATATGCTCACTCATGAAAACTATGCAATTTGATTTTGGCGCGGTGTCTTAGTGAGAATTGAGACTGGGTTTAGTGGCTATTAATACCCGCAAAAAAATATTTGGGATGTACCCCACAAAAAATGCTGATGTTGTACCAAGGTACCCTAGCGAACTATACCACGCATGAAATGGGCATAAGATGTGCATGTATAAATGCCATGAATTACTTGTACACTAAATTGCCCTTATTTGTTCGGTATATTATGTGGTAGACTTGGGAGCTTACATCTTGGTAATCGCTTGGGTTTGCAATGCTGAAAATGGGCATTTAATTGGCATGTTTTACCAATCCCGAACATTTCCCACAGTCCCAGTGTTTTAGTGTAACTTTTACCAAACCGAAAGTTTACTGGGTGGCGTCAATTCTTATTGATACAAGGTGCTAACCGTTTATATTTTAAGAATATCTTATGCAATTTATTTCCTATTCATTACCTTAACCTAATAGATTTAAAATATCTCTGTGGATTTTATGAAATTGTCATAGAAATTCCACCCATTGTCATAGAAATTCTTGGTGACACTCCCCACATAAACGGTAAATTGAAATTTAATATGATACTATATCCAGACACCTGAAGTGGACACTAAACGATAGCAAGAACTTCCTTAGTTTGTGTAAAATTAGCTCTTGTATCTCCAACATAAACATCACTAAGGGAATCTGAATTAGTGCCGCATGGCAGTAGAACACCACTGCAATATTATCATTCATTCTCAAGGGTTTCGTCGCAAATATAGGGGATCTCATAATGTACACTTTATCTTTGAAAAACTTTATTCGCTTTTCCCACTCCTTCCACTGTTTCGCTATTCCAGACTCCAGCACTGCGGCAGCTCTATTAAAAATCAGATCGAGTGGAAGGATTAACCCGCCTATTTCCCAGGATCTAATATATGACCATAATCGCTCTTCACTAACTGAAATGACGTACTTGCTATCAGTAGTACGTTTGCTCGTGTTGCTATTCATTAATAATATCCTTTGCAGCATATACCTACTTCTTTCAATAACATCTGTCCAACCTACGAAAGCCGATTTGTCACACTTTTGTATGTATCGCAAGTATCCATCTGGTACACCATTTGAGGTTATATTATCATGAAATTCCTCCTTTGTCATGTTATACATTTGATGAAAAATCTTGCCAATATTATCGCCGGAGTTTTTATTATCTCTTAGGAATTTGCCTAGAAATGTTTCTACATACTTGGAACCATGTGCGTCAAATATACCGGAACTCAAATAACGATTCGCAAGCTCAGACATCACATTCTCGGTCGTAATAACTTGGGAGTAAATAATAAATTTACCATTAATAATTTCATTGAAATGTTTAAGCGGTCTAATAGGTAATGGTGCACTTAAATCAGTGATATTCTGGCCTCGATACGCATTACTGAGAACGATACCAATAAAGAACCACAGAGTTAGAATAATACTACAGCACCATTCTGCACAATAAAAACCCTGTTCAAAAATGACTGCGAAAGGAAACAGTAAATGATTACGTTTGCAGCTTCTATCCAAAAATATGATGCACGTGACAGCTGTAAGCAACAAGCTTATCCATGTGATGAGGTCGTATGCAGAAAAGTACCCGATGAGAGAGAGCTCTCCACGTCCTGCTCCTCCGCAACTTATAAACTGCAGACCGATCTCTTCTGTCCCTAAAATAGTCCCTGTCGAAGTATCGTCAATGATATATGGTGTAGATTCTTTCATGGGGTCAAAAGTCCAGGTAGATACACAATTTCTGAAAATCAATTCGGCCAACACAAGATCGCTCAACATCCACTCTTCAAAAGATAGTAATGAATCGTGCTTTGTTTTAGCCATTTTTGTTATGATTTCCATCACATTAGACTTTGGGATGATGTAAGACTTGTACGAGTACTCGAGTTTTTGATTGAGCTCATGAAAGATCGAGATATCGATATTTTTTGCGAGGTGCTTAAGTGAGTTGTAATCCGTGCTGATAAAATCATTGGTAATGGGCACGTTCTTGTTTGTGTCCACCATCGATAAATAAGTCAGTTGCTGCTGCCTGGGTTCGTAGAAAAAAGAAATTGGGAAGGAATTTGAGGAGAGCAGAAAAAGGCGCCAGGTAGGAAAAATGCGAAGATTTTGTGTGTGTTCCACGATGTACGAGCTGATCCAAAATACGTTGTGCCTTATAAAAATATTGTAAGGAAAAAAGGCTTAGATTAAGTTTAAGTTACTTCCTGATTAATTTTTTGACATTACCTCGGTAGAACAACATCTTCATCCAAACGCCACCATGTTACATCGGAAATGTTTTCCATAAATGCAGGCGGCAAGTTCTGGTTTTCCATGAATTGGAATCTAAAGTAATAGTTAAGGTAACAGACACATGGAATGTTCACTGGAGAAACATGATAAGGAAACGCTGGCGACCTTAATTTCCCGGCATGTACTGTCTTATTCCAATGCAAAAAGCCGTTTGTATTGCTGATTTGGAGAATAGGGTCATTAGTCGTAAAAGCTTCAAAATATTGATAAAAGCCTAAATCGTTTTCAATATAAATAATATTGGACAGGATGATTGGATCTTCGAAAGGATCAATGACTTCTTCTGCTAATGACCCCATTTCAATGCGATGTGTAAAAAAATGAATGATACACTCTGAAAACGGTTTCAAAATGTTATTAAAATTTACATGCTCAGGCTCAAGACTCACAGCTGTTGAGGGCAAGGGAAGTGAAAGCACAATGAATATGATCCACAAATGCACAAAAATCATGGTTTCTCAAAAACAAGTTAAAATTAGCTGGTTTTGTGGAGAAAATTCTGGAATTCTGGTATTGCTTTCAGTCTTTTCAACAGCGGTTGTTTCTTGTGGGTAAATACTACAGAATTGCTACACTTTCAGGTATGCATTTAGGAAATTGCAGTTGACCATCGAATTTTTCTTCCTATTTCCGCAATGTATGTTTGTGTAAGAAAGACAATAAGGTACCACTATTTTTATTGTTCATTCACATCGTAGTATTTATTGTGAGTACTTTTAGCTAGTGTTTTAGTTTACTTCCCGTAAGATTTACAAACATTTATACAACTGCAGCAAACACAATTCAGGAAGTCAATCATCGATATTATATCTGGTGTCTACAATTGTTTCTAAAAACTTACTTTTTCGGTCTAGGCATGCAATTTTTAGGACTAAAAAATAAATATAATAAAATTGATGACCTGCGGACGATATTTAGTGGTGCCTTAAGTTTAGTTGCTCCAATCAAAAAGTAGATACGTATTTGGTGATAGAGTGGTACGACAAGATGATCCGCTGTTATAGTTTTTCACAAGTAACAACAAGTGAAAAATAAGGACTGAAAGGGTGTCGATGTTTAATGTCGTTTGCTTAACCACGTTCATAATGTAGAAAATTAATTAAATGTTCTCATTAATAATGGGACTTATGCCTGGAATTGATATGTTAGATAATTTCAATTCCAGGTCAAAGAGGAAAAGATTCGGTGCGCTAATTGCTGCGTTTGTAATTTGAATACTACGTCCTCCGTTCGGAGGGTCACAAGCAAAGAGAAATGAGCAAGGGTAAATTACCATGTAAAGTTGCTCCTTCAAAAGCACTCTTTGTATTTACGCGTTTGGGCTTAATATGCACGACTTGATCTAACCCAGTCTGGTTTGCACTGATATTCTGAATATCTCTTAATCCGGCGGATTTAATCCCTTTGTAGTATAATGGTTATACTATAATCCCCGTAAAGCACCCTCCAACGGAATAGAAGTAAATAAATACTACTACTTAAAACCTCATTTAGAATCTGTAAGAGAAATTGCAGAAAGTCGATTCTAATTTTCAACAAGAGTAGTTACATGTCGTCTTATCACTTCATGTGATGTCATGTCATCACCATTTCAAGTTGATAATTAATTACAACTGGCTCTATTCAATTTTCCGTATTGGAGTCATGACGCCTTATCATGAAACCTTTACGTGAGTACTGAGCTAGAGTGCTGGAATCAGATTGCTGGACAAGGCATAATGCAATTGATAGTTGCCAAAAAATACTCATATTTCTTAGTAAAAGCAGCAAAGAAGACCAAGATGAAAGGCACTCATGAATAGTTACTGTCACTCCCCAAGAAATGATGTGACATTTCGTACATGTCGCCTATTTCCCTGTCAAATTAGTCGATTAATGTCTACCTGGTTTCTCTTTGGATTTACGAATCGCACTCCCCAACAAAATATTTGCGAAGGGAATTGGTCGAAGTGAAGTTGGGATTTTGAGAAGAGAATATGTAAATACATATTTTATCTGATATTTGATCTTCCTTATGGTTTGCTTGGGCATTAAATAATTGCGTGGGTACGTACGCGCCACATTTTGAAAATATGGAGGAGGGGGTTTGCACCAAGTTAAGAAACTCTCGCTAAATTATGGTGACACAGCAATACGAGCTTAAAATAAATTTTCCTCTTTGCGCCTGAGTGGCGCTTGTTGTTGATGTGAAATTGGAGCAATCCCATTTTCATAATAATGACTGTGCTGACTTGATTGATATGTCTGACTCCCTTTTAATCTGGAATTATCCCTAGCTTGGAAAATAAATATTGGCATGTTGATTCATCTATTTTAATTAAAGCAAGCATATCCTCCTCCCTGACAAGCTTCGGTGCAATTTATCATCCTGCCTCACTTTCTTGGTTTAGTCTATGTTGTCTCATCGGACTGGATCCGACCCGCGATCATTTGCAGAATGTACAATCCTTGTAATCTTCTCGGCTTTTATTGGTGGCTGTGACGACAAAAGTCAATCATTTCATTAGTGCCATTCACTCGCCGGGAATTAGCGGCGGATGGAGTGAAAACCTGCACTGAATAATTTGGACTTTGCTATTTGGACTACAGTTGGACTTCTGACCTCTCATCAGTTACAATACACTTTACGTAGTTAACCAGACATTCAGTATTTTTTGTGGGTTAGTTAGTGACGTTAGATCTTTAATGTCGGTAACAACCGAGCAAAGTGCAGAAGACACCCAGTGCTATTTTGGACTGATCCTAGAACATAGAGAGGGAGTATTGAGGTCATATAATTAAAGATTTAAGCCGGGTAGGCACATCATCAGGCTTAGTTAGTGATTTGCTTCGCCCAGTAATTCGGATTCACCCGAGCAAATCCCGTGGTTTTCCTTGCTCCTGCAATAACTAAAGCATTAAGCACTTTGAGATAACAGAGAAGAACATTTAAGTACTTAAGTGAATATAACTTTTTGAAAGCGAATTCTCAAAAAATCCCTATTCAATTTAACCCGACTTTAGAGTTCCTCCTCGGCTGTAAAAAATTTCATGCGTTTTTGGGGGACTTGGACTTAACAAGTCGTTGTTTCACTTGGTTCGCCGCTCATTACGAACATCGAGATCCTCCAACGTTCAGAGGAAAATTAGACAAAAGTGGAGAATGAAAACATTTTGAATTTCTAATGTGCAATCGTGACAATAATCTGCTTTTATGAGTCCTTTAAATCCCCAACTTTATAAGGTAGGGTGACACTAATACGCTGCGAGTGTATTAAGTAGTCAAAGTAGTACTTTCTTCATTACACGGAACTAAATAAAATGAAGTGAACAACTTTGGGATTGCATTCGGTAGTGGGTCTAGTCTGCATGGCGAAATACCTCCGAGGTACTTCACCGTCTCACGGGGAACAAGTAAATACTTAAGAGAGTACTAAGTGCTCACACGCCATCGCACCAAACACCAACAACGCCAGCTCATTTTAACTGAACAAACAGGTCCGATGCTTGGAAAGCCCCAGCGACTTAAATACTTACTTACTCACTTCCGCATTTTGTACTTACTTAAAGCCTGAAAAGGAATGGAATAGGTGGGAATGAGAAAGTATACGGACTCACTTAAGACCTCGCCTAATTTGCTTAAGCATGTATGAATATATTTATTTATTAAACTCGACTTGAAATTATATATCCCAGTGTAGCAAGTGAGAGCAGCCTCATTACCATTTTCAAACTCACTTTTTAAGCTCCTCAAAAACTTCATTAATGAGCTGAAAAGATTCGGGCCTAATTTCCATTTATTTGCGTGTCATTTTTTCACTCGTGTGAGTAATCCTAGTAGTTTCCCTGAAATTAGGATTGCCGGATTGCCCATATGAAAGGAAGGAGCAAAAATTACTAGAACTTGGAAATAAATAGATTTCTTTTCCATTCTGCTTGCCCCCTTGGCCTCTGCTAATTTACTTAGGCGGAAGAAGACAGCGAAAAACTTATAAACGGGAAAAGAAAACGAGACCAGACCAACACAATCTTCAGACCAGACGTAATCCTTTAAAAAAAGTCTTGGTTGTAACTTTGCTAAGCGTAGTATTTGCACTTACATACTTTGATTCCGTTCCTCCGAGGTGGTAGGTAGGTGGGTAGTTTTCTGGGGAGAAAAGGTGGAAGAGCAACCGAGTGAAGGAGAATGAAGAGATTTTGTTTGGGGGAGCAAGCCGAACCGAGTTGAGTTGTTTTTATTTGTTAGCTACGCACATGTATTTGTTTTGCACATTTTGCTTTGCTTGCCTAAGTATTTTCATGGATTTCTTTCATTTTTTTTGAAGCATGAGCGAAGCACATGAAATGCGTGAGTGAATGCTGCGTCCAAACTCCTACACATTTTTCTCGCATGTATGATTTACTGAGGGAGCATGACTACGCTGATAAGATAAGCCTTAGAGGAAGTACTTACTGGCTTACGTAAAGAGCATTAAAATGACTTAAGTTGAAGTTCAGCTTTCGGTGATATCCCTGCCAATGGTTTGAAGCTTCAAACTTGAGACAAGGATAATGAGGAGGACTGAGAATGGCAGCAGCTCTTAATTCTGAGCCCTTTAACTTCCACCCACGTAATCTTTCTAGGTTACCTCGATGACATGGGGAAAAATTCTTGTGAAGGAATTATCATATCGTACATCATCGTAATGACAGTATTGATCGATCTACTCTGGTCCCTTAACTTCTTAGAGGCCGGAGGCGTATCTGGAACGAGTGCTTACGAAATATTTTTAATTAGCTCAGGTAATTAAATGTGTTCAGAGAGGATATGGAAAAATAAATTAGGGGGCATTACTGTATCAACACAACACTACTACCCACACTCCAGTGGGGCTGCTCACGTAAGCTGTTTATGAAACCCCAAGTACCACTGGAATACCTTCTTCTTGGACGTCAGAGTCGTGGTACTTGCCCGCCTCCGTAAATTACAGGTGGGATGGAGTGGATTCGAACCGAAAGGTGGAAAAACAAAGCAGCTCCAACTCATGTCCATACACGTGCAGGCAAATGAGTTGTTTTAGTCGTGGTGACCTATTATTTTTTCGAACGTTGTTTTCACTCATTTCCATTTCCACTCGCGTGACATGAGCAACTCCACCAAAAAGCATGGTATTTGCCGTCGAGTTGAGCGGAGTGGAGTGATGAGGTTTTCTACCATTGCGGAAGGAGATGTTTTTCATTAATTTAATCTATTTTTACTCACTCCTCATTATCCTCGTTTTTTTAAAGTAATGGAGATTGCGATTGTACTTGGGCTGTTGTCCTCCTTTATTTTTCACTGGGGCCTTAATGTTTAGCTCTAGCTTTGAATTTTAGTTGTAGTTTGAAGAGATTGAAGGAGTCGTTGGGCTTGGGAAAATGTCTTTGTTGCGGAACTGGCACTCCCACATCCCCATCATGAGGATCATCATCATCATCATCGTCTCCATCTCGATTCCATCTCCTACTTGCGACTTTCTGCTATCGCTCGCAAAAGACGAATTCCCGGGATTGCCTCTCTCATTTCCTAAATTGTCTAATTAAAGAAGTGTAATTAAATTTGCCTGATATCTCCTTCAAAGCATTTACGCCTCCGTGGGAGTGGGACAATATAATTGCTATTTTTGCGAGAATGGAACTGAAGCGGGAGAGAATAGGTTGGAGGGAATAATACACTTTCCCCTTCCCCATTTCACTTTTTAGTGCGGAGGTGCAACAAGCTGAATACACACTAACTTGTAGTTCTAAGGCTTTATTCTTTTCGGTGCTGCTGATGAGAACGAGAGTTGTGTAAACAGAGGAGTCGAATAGATTGGGGTTTTTTCCCGTACTGTTCCCGAAGAAAAAAGGGGAAAATGCAAATTAGATAGGCGAAGGCATTACAGCGAGCGTATATATTTGTACGTGGGCTTCGGCTCAGTTATTTTGCCTCCTCCTCTTCCTCGCGGAAAATCTCAGAGTGAGAAAGGAAAACAAAGAAGGTTGTTAAAGGAAAAATGTAATTTTTGGAAATAAGTTTGCTTGTTTCATTAGCAAGCATAATAGTACAAGGCTCTCGGTTGTTGCTTGCTTGCGATAATAATTATTTTTTTTCTGCTGAGTTTCGCTTCTCTGTTTTGATAACAACATTAATTACTTTCGCAATGTGAGTTGCGAGCTCGCACTCGTAATGGAGGGTATGGAGAGAGGGGGAAAGAGTAAGATGGGAGCTTCTTCCTCCGACGGAGGATGAGGAGAGTGGGTGGGTGGGTGGTTGACTATGGGGATGGTGGTGGGCTATCCACTGGAGAAAATGGGAATGGAGGACGCGAATTACATGACCATGTTTTTTGGAAAGATTATGTAAAAAATGAGAGAACTAATTTTATGATGATTAAGGTCCTAAAAGGAACTGCTCCTAAATTTCCTCCGCCTAATCCTATTACAACGATCCATTCCATTCCGTGGAACTTCAAAGATGACATTAGGGCTATTTGCCCATGGCGCGGAGAGGAAACTTGGTAGATTGTGATGAGGAGGATGATGGCCTTAATGAAGAGGATATTTATGCTGATTCCTCAACAAATTCCCAGTAATTCCATTAAAATAATTGGAGACTTTTTTTGGGGATTGGACTAATGAAATGGCTGAAGAAATAACCTCAGGCAGAAGTGTTCCAGGAAAATAAGCTTCAGGAAGGAATGTTTCCGTCCTTCCCCGAAAACTTGCTTTGATTCAAGTCATTTCTCAGTTCATTTTTGGAAAAAATGTAATCTTCCCAAATAATATCACGTCCACGTGAGATTTTTTAGGGATTGAACTGATTCCTTTCCGCTACGCTAGCTCCACATAATTTTAATGAAAATTATGCGACTTGCCCAAAATCAAGAAAATTACTTGCCCAAGTAGCTTTTTCCATATTGTTGTTTCGATTTCTGAGCTCAAGAGCATTTCTTCTGGGGGATAAAGAGAAAATTCAATTTTCAAAATTGAAATTTCACATCGTAGTCCCCGTGATGCCTGCAAGGCTGAAATTTGGGGATAATGATAATTGGTAACTTTATGTGATTCGATAATACTTATTTATTCCAAAATTTAAGACATTACGAAAAGTGTTAGGATAAAAATTAGATGAATATTGTGTAAAATCCTATTTACTGATAAAGCTTCATTATCATTATTCGAATGCGAGCGTGGGGTGGTGATTTCAGGGAGATTTCTAATGCATTCCTCACGACTTTCCATTCAGCGCCAGACGTTTGCTCGAAAGTCATTCTGCATTTGAGGCGTCCTTCATCCTCTACGGACAAGACCACCCCAGACTCTTCATTGTCTAGAGTTACTTCTGTTGAATGTTTCTGGGCACTTACATATGAATGCATTTACAAAACGGAAAAATGATTTTCTGTGGATGTTTAGTAAATAAATTATGATTAATCACTCCTCCTCCCCAGCTTAATTCAATGAAAGCCATTAAGCAGTTAGTAGCGCTGTCCACCGAATCAGAATCAGCGTAAATTGAGGGACATGCAATGCCCGCGAGAGAAACAGCAGCAGTTCAGGATTAGGAAGCATTGAGGTTGTCAGTGAGATTTTTCTGTTTCATCATGCTCATCATCAATCCCATAATCACCAGCAATCAGAATGAATATGGCGTGTCATTAAAACTCTCCTTGGTGTTTACGCACAGTCTCAACTTGGGATTTGGATTCGTCTAATCATATTATGTACCATTCTCATTACACTCATTTTGCCGAGGATGATGATGATCAATGGATTCACCTAAATATTTCTGAAGGGTGAGTGATGTTCTGATGCGATGTGATTTGATGTGCGTGAGTGAGTATGTGATCGCTTCGAGCGTGAATCCAAAAGGGAAAATTGAAAAAAAGTATGAAGTATGCTCATAGGCAGATGCACTTCTTCGTGAGATGTCCTGATTACAGCGGTAAATATGACTAGGCAAAAATCAAGGGACCAAAATGAGACTCATCCATTGATACTCATTGGGATGGATCCGTTGGATTGAAAGCATAAATCTTCGGTCGTTTTATTTCTTTCCAAAATACGAAATGAAATTCAACTACCAAATTCCATTGCTCATCATATCATGGAATGCGAATAATTAACGGAGAGAAAGACGGCAGGGTGAGGAATAATTTTCTTGAATGTGAATTTGACCTATGAACCCTGAGATAGGAAATCTTCAATATTAAATATTAACCCTGAAATTCGCGTGCTTACCGAAAGACTTGGCCCTAGAATCAGCGGTTAAGCAAGTAAAATTTGGTAGTCTTCCTGTCCGTCAATTCAATCAGGTCATGAATGCTGTTTACTTAAGTATTTATAGCCAACATGATTGCCATGTTAAGGAGACCAACTGGATTTCATAAGAAAGCCCCGTTGGTACTCAGCGGCTTATGATTTTCCTGGACAGAGTTGAGTCCTAGACGGTAGGCACGCTCAGTTCAGGTGGCACAGATCTGCTCCCTCAAGAAGTACTTACTGACTCAAGTCCAAGTAAAAATGCAACATTTCTCAAGACTTTTAAAAGATCTCAGAAAAACTTCACAAGATTTTTTCCCATGAAACTTTGTCGGATTTTCAAGCCTCCCCAGAGTAAAGTGAAGGATGATTGGGATAGGATGCACAACTACCTTATTTGTTGATTCCTTCGCAGTCACAGTTAATAAGCTGAAGGAAGGCTTGAAAGAACTCGTAATGGAATAAGTAATTATAAGCTGACCAGAAAATATATGACTCTTCATTCTGGCTGGAGTGGGATGAAGATGAATCAGATGAGCAAAGGGATGGGATGGTTTTCCCTTTTGGAATTCTCTGTCACTATCTCTAATGAAGATCTCCTTGATGAGCATTCCCATTTTTGCCGGGACGAGACAGGTGCATAATTCCTTCAGCTTGTGTGAACATCAAATGATTTAATCAGTGTTTGAATTCAGTCATAGGCAAAAGTAAATGAGTGAGTGCGCACTTTATGCGTTTCATACTGTAGTACGGGCTCTGTTTGTTATCTATTTTCTCTATTCTCCGGAAAAAAAGAGGACTGAGGATGGGATGTTCATTTGGGAGGGAATGAGCACCCAAAATCCAACATCTCTATGAATTATCGTCTAAATATGAACAAAACATTAAGAATTCATTTCGATGAACATTTTTATCACTCATTGCTCCAGTCAAAAGTACTTTATCTGCTTATGTCTTACTGGTGCGCGTGTTTGCGGGGAAGGAAGTAAGTGTCGTGATGTGATATTTTTTAGAGGATTGTCGAGTACACTCCCGAATTTCAAAATGTTAAAGGAATTCCGCATTCTGAAGTTAATCTGATAATCCAGCGGGATTTTTTATGAAGTGCGTTGAGACTTGAGATGAACGCACATCCAAGGAGCCAACCACCCACCCGAATTCCGCATGCATCAGCAAACCTTGAAAAAAATCTAATGGAAGTGATTAAAAATGATGAAGATGATGATGGGGAGAGAGGTGCAGCATCCCTCGGAAATGGGCGTCGATGCGGATTCTGATTTTGTGGATTGTGGTGCGGTGCGTCATAATGAGATGCCATTGACCAGTCAGTCACTTCTCCTGTCTGTCTAACTGTCCAGCCCATTTAGTTAGGGATAGGGTTTGCTCTGCGAATTTTCAGTTTTGAGGAGTGGTGCAAAGTTTATTTTACGCATCTCCAGCCTCGCTAGAGTCAGTTACTCTCCCTCGTGAGAATGATGTCCGCATTCCCCAGTAACTAATCAGGAATGGGGATGTTGTCTTCCGATGCCTGTCATCAGATTCATTCGGAGCTTGTTAAAGGATTTTCTCCGAGATCGAGAACTGCAGAGAATCTACCAGGAGTACTTACGGCGATCGTATCAAAAACCGGAGGAAATAGTGGAGTTGAGCTGGGTTGGTCGTGGACTAGTGAAAAAGACTGCGAGTTCTGACTCCCGATCGCAAGTTGGAACGAATCCTTTCGGCTTTATTATTATTCTTTTTGTTTATTCCTCTCTGAAAGAGGGAGAGTTTCAAACTGGAAGTTTTTTTCCAACCTTAATGGCTGCGGAGCAGCAGATGATACATCAATAATACGATGGGCATGTTGAAGTGAGCATCATTGCAATCGGGATCGGAATCATGATCCTTCTGGATTCTGTCCCCCAGAAAAGCAAAGGAGAAACTTGAAAACTTTCTTGGAGGCTCTCTGCTCCTCTTTTCCCGGATTGAATTGAAGCTTTCCCTTGACCGTCTTGTCTTGTCTTCTCTCGTCTCGATCAGGTCGACTCCAATCCGATCGGCTCTTTCCCCCTGATTCTACAGGAGTAGTGCACTTTGTGCCGCTCCTCACTCCAGAATTACAAGTGAAATCCAGTGAGTCAGCTGCATTTAATCGGATGCTATTAAGAAATATTTTTTCCCGTGGACCACCACCACCACCACCAAAACAACATGTTTCCGGACGGGAAAGTGGAAATCATCTTTAACTATTTATTTTCAAGTTGTGTCCAATCCTCTTTCAACAACTGAAAAAAATATCTCCTTGATGGTCAGTTCCCGCATTAACGAGGAAAAAGAACAGGATGATGATGAGGGTATATCTCCCTCTTACTTTTGCTTACTTACTTGGACCAACTAGTCCAGTTTCACTGCCACTGGAGCAGAGGATTGGTTTGGATGGGAGATGCCTGGCTGCGTTGCGGCGTTATGGCAATGTCCCGCAATACATTTTTATTTGATGCTCCCCATCCCTAATGGAAGTGGTCAAGTGAGTCTCGTTACTGAATTTTGTCACGTGCCTTGTTGATGCCTTGATGCAACTTACTTAGTTACTTTTCCCCTGCGTTTCCCCCTCCTCTCCAGACCGCGCACCACCACACACCACTTGCGAAAAAAACTTCGTTCCAGTGTATGTGCACCCCACTATAAAAACCAAGGGAAAAAATAAGTAACCTGTCCGTACATCCACTTTACTAGTAGCTACATTATAAATAGAAAGCACACCCATTAAAAACTACGCCGAGGGAATCAAGTGGGGCTTTCGAAGGAGGGGGAGGGAAAATCATATCGTCGTTGACAAGACACATTACTGAGTAAGTAGTACTTCCTGGTTAATTGACGCCATGGATATCCCACAAACTCCTCACTTGGATTCATTCATTCCAGGAGTATGCAAAAGATGCTCTTGTATCCCCTCAGTTTTTTTTACGAGCACTCTCAGCAAACTTTTAAATTTGAAGCAGTGTGCCCCGGTGGAGAGGGAGATGGAGGGAATGAAATGTGGAGTGCGCAATATGCTCCCCATCAATCATCGCTGTGACCCAGTGAATGGACAGGAGTAAATTGAGTGTGAATGTGGAATGCGACTGCTGGAATTTAGACAGGATGATTAGGGTCGTAATAATTCTCCCGCGTGGCCTGGACTGGCTGGAGCCCCCACGATACGCCTTGGCACTGGCACACTTTTCGCCCCTTCAAGTTTATGACAATCCGTGCCGTTCCGCTGCATTACAAATCAACCCCGGGTTCATCTGTCCCCGGGTACAATATATCCCCTGAAATCTCCCTTTCCCCACTTTTACGACAGATTTATTCACTCGCTGCGAAAAAAATTACAACCATATTTCAGGGTACATCTTACATACGTATCATACGTCCTTACGTAAGCCCCGGAAAATATTTAATGAGGGTTACACAAGTACACTATTCGGTTCAGAAAAACTCCGATGCATTGTCCAATTTCTCATACATTCCATCCCGCGATCCTCACTTCAGTTCTGAATTCGAGGGGGAGCGTAATGATGATTTTGGTTGATGAGGGAGTCATACAACTTCACAGGAAGTGGAGTACTCAGTCAGTACTCATTCAGTTAGCAGACCTAACTCCAATATCATTCTCCTCCGATGCAGAGTGCGGTTTGCTCATTGTCCTCGTCCAAACCAAACCAGTGACTATGATTATGATTGCGATTATTTACGCTTGCATATCTTATCAGCTCAGCACAGTTCAGACCAGCTCAGCTCGTTCATTCATGATGGAGTAAGTACATCCGATAAAAAAAGGGAATATTTTTAGTGAGCAGTGAGCATCCCCCCGGAAGACAAAGGAGAGGAAGAGAAATGAGATGAAGTTTTATAGGATTTCCACTATAAAAAGATCCTTTTGCATCATCATCATCCTCTCCTACTCCGGTGCTTTGGCTTGGCTCAATGCTCATCCATTCATGATGTTATGATGATGGTGATACGATGCAGGTATGTAAGCTTACCAGCACTGACGAAAGAAAAAAATTCAGTACCGGGGAGAAGGAACGGAAACCAGCGGAGCAGAAACCAGTGCCATTAGCGGACTCTCCCGGGTTACATACATGTTCCATCCTTTCTTTTTTTCGCAATTTTCCACCGGAGATATTGGCTCTTTTTTTCTGGAGCGACGACATCACAAAAAGACAAAAAAGGCAGAGGAGGAAAGAAGCTTTTCTTGTGCCTCCCCACTTATTATTACTTTTACCTGTTCCCTCTCCAGGAATATGAGAAGCTCCATGACGATTATCATAATGATGTGGCATCGTATGACAGACCCATAAAGGAATCCTTTGATATTTCCCAACCATACTCACTTATTACCAGTGAGCCATGTAGTAATGTGAAGATGGTTTCTTTTTTTCTAGAAAAAAAAATTATTTATTTATTCGAAAATTCAGGAGAACCTGGAACTCCACTCGAATCTACTCTACATTACTCTGGGAAGTGACATGGGTCTTCGATTTCGCATCATTTTTCTGGGGAAATCCTCTCCCTCCGAAAAATGACATGCTGACGACGAGAGTCTACCTATTTCTGTAGTCGCTGGGAAACTGACTGTTCAAAATGGCTTTTTGTTGCGATGAGGCAATGAAAAAGGGAAAGAGAAAAGACTTTTCGGGGGAATGCTTTACGAAAAGATCTAGGACTGGTGTGGTCTTAATGGTCTGAATATTTTTCCTACTAATTAGACTCATTTAAGCCAATACTTCAACTCAAACAGTTCAATTGATTCCGAGCGACCAACTAAACACACCCATCCGAAGTTTTTTTTGAAGGAGTGGAGAAACAACGAAACTGAAAACTCTTGAGATTTTTTCCCCATTGAAGACAATAGACTTCATTGAGAGGACATTTTTTTCAGTCTCAGCCAAGGCAGCCAGCTCTGCATAAAAATCATCTTGATGGAAAAAAAATTTCCCCTGTTTTGAATGGGCAATGGCTCCTCCGACGTGAAATTTGTTTTGTGGCAGCCTAACCATTGAAGTATTGAAGTAGGGAAGCTTCGTAGTTCCCGATAAAAGTTTCCCTTTTTTTGTTTGTGAATGGCTGCCTGCCTTCTTTCCTCCCTACCAATTCTGTAGATTAACTTATGATGAGTTTCCATTATAAATTGGCAATCAAGGAAGTACGTGATCTCCATGTTAATTCTTTATAAATCACTCTTTTCGCACTTTGTTTCCACCGAAAAAAAGCTGGAGCTGGGGATGGTACTAGGGGTACTTCTTACTTACGTAGACGGAATAAATTTCAGCCCCAGCTCAAGTTCCAGCTTCCAAACAAGGCAAGGAAGAAATCTGGAGCGTGGCGGTGAGCAGGGAAGAGGTGCTTAAGATGGAAATGGGAGGATGTCGATATGATGGAAAGAAAACGAATTCGATATCTGCTTCCCGCTCAGGATTCGGATACTTTGGTGAAGTGACGGGCCACCTCAATGAGCTGGCTCCATACAAGCCACCGTCAAATCACATCACATCACCACCTTTTTTTATTTCCCTTAATGTATTCTGGTTTCAGGAAGCGGGAAGATGGCTTCCAAGTTTTTTTGGGGCTGGAATGCACAAAATAGAAGGAGTGGTGAAGGTAGTTATAGTTATCCACATATTCTCCACACCGCATCAGAACAGGCCTTCCTTCTCCTCTCGATTGAGTTTGTTCCACTCACTCTTTCTGGCGTTAGATAAGAATTCCTTCCCGAAACTTCCAGCGTGGATGCACGTGAGCCTAGCCAGCCAGGTATACCTACTTACTTCCTTAGGTCGTTCGAGTTTTTTTTGTGACGACGATGCAAAGTTTTCTTCCTCAAACAAACACGTAAATTTAATATTGGGGATTTTTTCTCCAGTCTCGTCTCATCTCCTCCTCTATTTTCATCATGGTGCGGGGAAAGGTGTTGGTTGCATCTCGCCGCATGAACATTGCATTATTTTCCCTTGTAGTGATCGAGTGACTTGGCACCCAACCACCACCATCACCACCTCCTCCCAGCCATTTCACTCCATTCCCTGGTCGAAATTGCGTTTGAATTAGAATTTGACTTCACCATTGATTCATGGAGCCATTCATAAGAATAAAAAATGTCATTGTGTATTTGTATACGGTATGAGGGGGAGGAGGAGGAGGACCCGGAGTGAAAGTGAATGCAGTGAATGAGTCCCCCTGAAAAAAAATGTTTATGAGCACGTGCCCCTATAAAAAAATCTCTGGTGCTGGATGATTTTTTTATGCTTGGAATTTATTCAAAAAAAAGGTAGAGGGAGAAAACTTAACTTCAGGATTGGGATCGGGATCGATGGGTTCTTTTCATCGGCTGGAGGAATTTATTTTTAGACATGGAAATTGTGTGGTTTCCTTCAATGCCTTCGAATCTCGCAGAAAATGGAGCATTTAATGGATTCTAATGGCATGATTGAATGAAAGGAGACTTTACTGCGGTAGCCAAGCCAAGCCAAGCCAGGGATGGATTGAGCTTGCGGAGAGTGAGTACTTTCCCTCCGTCCCTGTTTTATATTCACAATGGGGGGAAAATGTGATGGGAATTTTATAATCATAATTTTTTTATATCTGGCCACTTTACTCTTCATCTTCATCGAGGAGATCCTAACGAGGACAACACACTCAAGCCGTGATGGCGGTCGTGCACGAAATTTGCCGCCATTTAAATTCATATTTAATTTCGGCTCCGTCCAAAAATAAAACTGAAGTACTGACGAGCTGAACTAGAGTTGGCATTTGGCACGGGCACCGCTGTACTGACTCGCCCCCTTCAATCCTGAATCCTGAAATGCTCCTTCAATCTTCCATGAAACAAAAAATGCTTAATATATTCTTTATTTTCTCCCTCCTCAAAAAATTTGTAATCGTGGCATGTCATTCAGTCGGTAAAAAATGGGAGGAAAAGTTTACTCCAAGAAGAGCAAAGTTCTCTGGCAAGTGTAATCATTAGCCTTTGGGTTTGGGTAGTTATGGCTCCCTCCGACTTTCCCTGGTTTTTTTTAGGAAGGGATGTCATATTTAAAAAATTGGGTTTCTTAAAGCCTTCCCGCGAATTATATTGATGAGCAAAACAAGAAGAGATTTTCGTGATCATCATCATTATCATCATCGTGATGAACTCTGATTCTGATTCCACCTCTGTTTCAGTGCTCAATGCGGAGAATGAAAGAAGACCTGTCTTTTCTCAGGAATGGGGAGGCCTCGTTGCCATAACAACATCATCATTTCTTTGAAATTTTTCCCGTATTGGATGAGTAACCCTCTCATTTCTGGGCTTCCTCGAGAAATTTTCTTTTCCTCTGGTATTGCTACATCACGTTGGGCTGGGGGGACTGCTTCAGTGCGAGGTTGTAAGAAATGCCAATGACGATGAGGACTTAACTCAAGGCTCTCCTGCTGCTAATGATGTTGTCCCTCCACTAATCCACTTCGGAAGCCTATAACTCACTCGAACTCCAAGTTAGAGGGGGAACTATTTAGTACAAGTAGTTATTTCTATGACGACTTGACTAGACTTCACTTCATATTTAAGTGAGTCGAATGGGTGGTGGGGCCAATCCAGTACTGGATGTTGGGTGGCAGCTTGACTCCTTCTTGGCTGAGTGAGTGGGTGCGTTGGCTTTGATGATGCGAGTGCTGTCACAATGCCAAACTTTTTCAAAGAGATTGATATATTATTTCTCACAATATCTCTCCATTTTCCTCTCTCTCCGGTTGAGTTGAGTGGGATGATCGATTATTCATAGTCATATTTAAATTCCCTCCATGGATTTTTTTTATTGTTGGAGGGGAAGCTTAAGTACTCCTTGGCGTGGGCACAACCTCCTCCTCTTGACTTCTCCCCACAACCACAACATCAGTACTTCCATCCACACTCGATCAATTCGTTTCAGTCCTCTCCTTAACTTCTCCTTCATTACCTATTCAGCTCGTATAGAATATTAAAAAATGGGAGATTTCTTCGAGTTACCACTTCTCCAAACAAAAGAAGTTCCGTGTCCA
Source organism: Tyrannoseira gladiata (assembly GCA_027744355.1). Lineage (NCBI taxonomy): Eukaryota > Metazoa > Arthropoda > Collembola > Entomobryomorpha > Entomobryidae > Tyrannoseira > Tyrannoseira gladiata. Next base: position 15,075 of record JAHZNH010002013.1, on the reverse strand, counting down.
AAAAAGACTTCTTTCGTTGGCTCCGTTGAGTAGGGTTCGGCAATTAGGTAATTTATGCACGTACTTACTTTAAATACTCCTCAAATTCTATATATTTTTTCAAATTGTTCCTTTTGCCGGGAATGAAAATTGAGGAAATAAGTAACTGAATGGTAAAATAAGACAATAAACTTCAGTACATATTCGGTATTGTATATTAGGCTAATTAAAAGTTCCAGACTTTAATCTTCCTCCGGAAGCTTAACAATTGATATGAGGAAGGGACAACTTACGAAGGAAGGAGAATTTATCTTTCCAATGAATTGCTCCACGCCATGACTGACGGCGGGCGACATGTTTCGAAAAAAAGAAAAATGAACGGTGGACTCCGTCGTGTGGATAAGGAGAGCACGCAGGTGGTGTAATGTCTTCCTTCTTCTCCTAGAAAAAAAACTCGCTTCCTGTGCGGACTTAACTTTTTTCTCGGGGAAAGAATTTGCATACGGCTTTATTGAGATGATGATGATGCTGGTGGCGGTAGCGGTAATACATACTTACTCCGTCTTAAGCCATACCTCCACGGAGGGTGGTGGTCGAGGTGGTGCGGTATGGTGGAGTTCCCCAAGAATAAAAAAAGTCAAGTCAAGTCGGCTCAGCTCAGCTCAGCTTGTGAAAGCTCAACTTCCTTCTTTGAAAATTCATGGAAAATCGTTCGAGGAAGAATCCTTTTTTGAAAAATTCCCCAACTTTTTTTTCTCCCTTACATCCTGCTACAATTTAATTTCCTCCCGTAAGAACTTTCCCCGAGAAAGAAGATATCCCCGAAAATGTTTTTGTTTCTTGAGCCATTGTTATTTTTGCATACGGTCGGAGTTAGCCTTAAAGAGCGAGCAACTAACTTTAAGTAAGTAAGTGAGTATATAGTGCAAGCTCCCCGAAAACCGACGGCTTTTCAGGGGGAGAGGTTCGGTTGGAAAGTTAAGAAAAATGTATTGTTTTCTCTTCACACATGCTTTCACTTTGAAACACAATTAAAGTATCATCACATCACATTGTTCTAATAAAAAAAGAAACGTTTCAAAAGGATCGCTTCACAGTTCAGAGGAAAAACTACATAACTTAATTTGGTGGCGGTGAAGTTGAGTCGGGTCGGGTGGTTGTATCCTTTTTTTGGAGGAGAAGTTAGTTCACTCTAGTTTAGTTTTGCTCAGCTCAATTCTTTTTTTTTTCTTCAGCTTCTTTTCGTTTCCCTCTGAATTGAGCTGAGCTTGAACCGAAAAAAGAGGAATTGGAAAGAGAGGCTGAAGAAGCACCGCCAAATGGTCTTTTGGCCTGAGATGGTGAATGGTGATGCGTATTATCTCCCATTTTCTCACTCCGCTCCACACTTTTCGATGCAATTCAGTGGAGAAGTGAACCAAGTTAATGGCTTGGATTCCGCTGAGTTACGTAAAGTCTATTTGTATGGAGATGAGGAAGGTGTCGCCGTAAAATAATATTTTCCAATGAGGTCTCCTCTCCTCAGAAAACTATTCAGGGTGGAAAATCTTCCTCTGATTTTTTGCGCTCGTGTCGGAAAATGAACATCAGGTTGTCGACAATTCCATCCTGTAGGCAACGAAATGAACATTTCGAGCAACGATCAATCTATGTATTCTTCTTCACCTGATTCCAAGATAATTAAAGGAATTAAGGCCAATCAAGTATGTAGTAGACAATAGATTAGGTCGAATTCAAAGCGCAAGATTAAATACATTAGCCATTAGCGTCAATCACGGATCAATCGTCTTGAAATTTTCCGCCAATCGGTCAACGCTGGTCATCTAACGGGGACAGAAGTTGAGCTTGGGTCCATGTTCAACTTCTACACTACTCTCACTCAGATACTTGCTTAATCTACGGGAGAGATAAAAGTGTTGCCGTAATTAGAGCCGAAAGAGATAACCCAAGTGGAATCCCTATCATCATCTCAATCTTCTTGTGGAGCTTTTGTTGCAAAAAGAAGAAAATCTGTGAAAATTTCCATTCCCTCTAGATTCTTCTCACCTGCAGTGCGGGTGCAGTAGTACCAAGACTGGCTTTGAAGTCTCGTTCCCCAGCCGTATTGAGATTTGCGGGTGGGATTGCACAGTCGAAATATTAATTTAATGAATTGTTCCTCTACATTTTTAGAGTGAGGGTTTCATTCTATTCGAATCAGTTGACGAATCCAAATCCATCTCATCACAACTGAAAACGGGAAACAATGGGAATAGTATATCCCTTTTTGTTCTGGGGCTGGACTCCCACGAAGAACCAACAACCAACTGCTTTGAAAAGGAAGCAAAGACCATTTTTATCAAAAAAGAAAGAAAAAAGTTTCCTTTAAAAAAATTGAATCAGCTCCCATCATATCATATCATATCATATCACGTCACATCAGCACTTTATCTCAAACTTTGATGTATTCAGCGGAGGACGGAGAATCTTTTCCATTCTTCTCCCGTTTCTTTTTTTTCAAAACTTTGTTTTGTTCTCGCCCTCAATGAAAATGAAAAGCCATTATTGTTTCTGAGTAAGGCTCATCCACGTCGGGAATCTGATGCGGTGGTGATGGTATAGTGGAGTTGATGGTGGGGAGATGTGCTGCTGCTGCTGGCCGACCAAGAAATTCAAGACTGCGTCGGAGTATTTATTGCATCGTATCGGGCAACGGCAACGCATTCATCTCGAATTCGCTGCTTTTCCCCAAATAAAAACTCAATGTCCAACTCAATTCAGTTAAGTTGCGATGGTGGTCGCCGCCCGTGTGTTCGTGATGGGCTTCCCCCGTCCCTTCTTCGGGGAAGATTGCTGAATCAATTGTCCAACTTCGAGTATTTTCCCCGTTAATGGTAACGATACGACAATGATTATGTTCCGCGCCACTGTTGGAAATCAGGTTTAATTTTTCGCTCTCCCTATTAGTTGCACACCCACACTTTTCAAATTTCGGTTCGGATAGCGAAAGAAAAACATGGAACAAAAGCTTGGAGAGAATTGGAAACTGCCGCTTGCCGTTGTTTTGTTTTTCCTCTGGAAGGGAAAATGCTCTGGGAGTATCGCATCGCATCCCATCTCATCGTATCGCGTTTGCACTCGCCGCCGGTTTTTTTCAAAGTCTGTGTTGTGGTGTCTGGTCTAGCTCGGATTTTCGTCTGGCGAGGCAACTGAATACTACACCTTTCCTGATTTCCCGTGATTGCCTCCGAAGAAGAAAGTGGAATAGATAGGGCCGGGCCTTAATTGAACAAATGGTCCGGCCATGCATTCAGTCCCCTTTTATGCTCGCTTCCTCTTTCGCTTTGGTCGTTTTTACCGGCGAAAGTTTTTTTTGCTGAAATTTGCCATATGAAATTACTCCAGCTCATATTATTTGTTTCTCCTTGACTCATGATTTTTCCCGGGGAAGGAGGGAGAATGGGTTTCCCTGCTCGTGTCCGATTCCACGTATTCTGAGGAGTGAGTAATTTGTTGCATCGATTCCAAACAGATTGTTTCCCTTCCTCGCTCCAACTCATCATGGCTAATACTCATCGTAGTCGTAGTAATACTTTCCATGACTTGGTTGGTTGGAGTCCTGCTGGCATGGCAAACAATATTATTAACTGTGAGGCTTTCGAGCAGGTATGCAAGAAGCAGGAAACCTAATACGAAACCAAAACCAACCAACCAACCACCTTCACTTTCCCGCTCGTGTTGAGTGTAAGACTTCGGGGTGGAATTCGGATCTGGAAAACCGTCCAAGATATTCCCAACCTTCCCCCTTTTCCTTAAAAAAGAATTTAGAGAAGTTGATGTTGATGATGAGAAGTTGAAAATCCAAAAATCCATGGTGAAATTGAGACGATGCGATTGTTTTTTCTCTAAGCACTCCGATCTCTTTATGTAAACTACTACTCCGTCACAATACGTAAGTATTGATAGCATTGGCTTTCCCAGCCAGTGAATAACAAAATTATTGCTGGCCGATAAGCGACATCCCCTTCGTCTATAATGTGATCGCCTCCTTTGCATTGTGAGGGTGATTGCACAATCCTCACTCCCTTTTTCAGTGAGAGGGATTCGGCACCGAGCCAACAGGCATTGATTCATTCATTCATTCACTCACTCACTTCCACAATTTTTTCTGTTTGTCTGGGAAAAGTTCAGCCTGGTTAATAACTGCATTCGATGGTTTTCCCCTAATATGATGATAATGAGCCTCTATTTTGATTCCCTCCATTCAAGGGCTTCAGTTTCAGTAGCGATTTTAATGGCAGAAGTTCGTTCCTTCACTCTGGGAAAAACAAAATTTTTTTGGGAGGGAGAGGGGGAGCCATTGTGCATTTTATGAGTTCCTCCAGTTTTTAATGTCCTCCTTCCCGGAATTGACGACATAGTGTGCTTTATTGTCATTCAATACACTTTTTTATCTGATGGGGCTCTGATCGAGCGGAAAATGAGCTTTGAGGTGGAGGGAGGCTCTGGTGGTTCTCAAAAGGCTTCACAAATTTCCCTCATCAACTTTGAATCGGCTCTTCGAAGAAGAAAAATAACAGAGGAGCTGAGTGAGTGAGTGAGGGAATGCTCGTGCTTGAAGCAAGCCTCCTTCAAAAGTCTGCTTTTACGACTCCCCCAAAAAATAATCTAATTAGCTGGAGCTTGGAAACAACCATTCTGCCCAATTGAATGAGTCGGATCCCTTTTGAAATTTTCAACCGCTCCATTAATGACCTAAGAAGATTCGATTCTTTCTTATTTATTCTCCCCCATTTCCCTATCCAATTGAATGATGAGGATGATGGAGAGTGTGAGAGCACAATTGATCACTGGGAAATTACTTGAGTGAGAATGAAGAGCAGTACTACAGATACCGATACTCCTTTCCCTGAAAAAAATCACTGTTCCCAAGAATTCTACTTATCTTCACTGGACTATTTTCTCCTCGTTCCAAAAGTAGGTGAAGCAAATTCCCTAAATGGCTCAAGGAGTAGGAATAGGGATTTACGAGCGTGGGTGGGTGGGAAGCGGTGACGGACTACTTAAAGAGGTGAAAGAAAAACTCGCTTCCAGCTTCACGGTGGAAATATTTATCCTCGTAAAAAAGTAAAGTGGAAGCGTTCCAGTTCTAAAGCCACAGTTATTTTGTGCCGTGTCCAATTCACAAACTATTTATTTCCTCCGCAGAACCTAGCTGGAGCGGATTCACTTGAAGGAAGTTGCGTGAATGTTTATTGCGGAACCGAAAGGGAGAAAGGAGCATTACACTTGGAAAGATCTGGTTGAAGTTGTAGTTTTGATATTTTTTCTTCGCCTTCTCCCTCGAATGTTGATGTACTCTCCGCTCACCGAGGAAAGTATGACTTGTTGCATGAATTCTTTTTTAAAACTTTTTTCATGCCGACCAACCGACCGCCCGACGTCTGACTTTTTTTCCTCTTTTTCTCCTCTGCTCCCCTCCAAGATTCACACGAGTCCTTTTTCACTCCGGAAAAAAGGGAGGTGGGGGAAAGGCAGATGAATTTCTTTTGTTGGGTGCTCAACTCAAAGTCAAAGCGAAAGCGGGTGTTTATCACGGACTCTGTTTGCGGAGTGAAATATTTTCGTCCTCCGTTTTCCTCAGGGTTTTTATGAGAATGGGGATCTGATTTGTGGATGAAGTGGGAGCTGGATGTGGATGCAGGGACCATATTGGCGTGGAGTTCATAGTCAGTGACAAAAAAAATTGTGTATGAAGCGGAGCGTGAAGTAGAAGAAATAGGGAGCTCATCTGGTTCCTTCCTCCCTGGAAAAAAAGATCACATTACTTTCGCCCTTCACTGAACTCTCCCTGATGATAGCTGGGGAGCCGGCAGGCCCTTTAATCAACATTCTGGACTGGGGAATAAATACGCTACAGAGTGCATTACTCATTGTTCCGCTGGATGAAAAAAATGAATGACGGCCATAATCCCCTCCCAAGATATAGAGATGAGCAATGAATTTGGGAGGTTGAGGAAAATGCTGCATTTGTTTTGCAAACTGACGTTGACCGAAACCAAAAAAGCGGAAGATTGCTGAGAAAGGAAGCTTCCAGTGTTCCACCCCGCTATTCTTTTCCAGATTGCTGGAGGCCAGTGATGTAATAGTATTTCGGGGAATGATCTAGTTAAAAATGGCTAGTAAAAACTTTATGCATGGTTGGTAACTCATGATTCCCGAGTTATAGCCCCATATGCATTGACTCATTTCGTGCGCGAGTGGTTGGGTGGGTGCGTGCGTGCGTGGATAAGTATCGAGTGATGGCTCGTGTCTCCAGCCAACCCATTCACTTCTGATATCCATCAATAATCTTGTGAAAACATCAGGGGAGATATGAAATTCTTTTTCCGCCGCTGGTGCGGCGTTCCGTCCATTGTGTTGTGTTGTGTTCTGTCGTCGTAGAGAATCCAGTTAATCCATAATGGAACGACTGGGTGACTCCACCACCGAGTTATCAAGATGGGGGAGACGAGCACTGAATGGAAAGTTGTCTGTGTGGAGGTATTTGTAATTCAGTGGCGCCACTGAAGCAACCTAACAACCTACCTACGAAAGAGTGTTACTTGGAGACATGGAATCCCCATCACATCACGTCATTATACATTGAGGGGAAATATGACTTAATATTCTTGTGGACTTCATACTTTGTTAACCCACCCAAAAGAAACTCCAGCTGGAAGTTGGGATGGTGGGTTCCTATGGTGTGACTCAACATTCGGCATTGCACTCTGAAGCATAAATATTGCTGCGAAGTCATCACAGTTGCGAAAACAACAATTGCACATGATTCCCTCTCGGTTCACCAAACCCGGTTAATGCATCGACATCCACACTCCGCAAAAAATTATCGATGATCGGGAGGAATTGCATCTTCCAAAATATACGGAGGAAATAAAGACAGCGATCACGAGACTAACTACATGGCTGGTATGGTCTGGAAGTCTGGAGTCGTATTGGTTGACAGACACGGAAGGATGGGGAAATCATGATGATGATGATGGCTTTTGTTGTTTTGCGTTCCTGAAGAAAAAATGAAAGTCGGGTTGGAGTGGAGTGGAGTGCGTGAGTCAGAAAAAAAGAAAGTGGTTCACTTTCTTACGGCAAACATCACATTCGATTATTATTTTATGTGGAGGAGGGAGTGAGTCTTTACTGCAAAGTGAAGTATCTATCGTATCGGTTCACTGCACTGTCTAGTCTGTTCGTTCATCACAAGCCCCAAGGTCCACGAGGAAAGTATTATTTTTTTGCGGGTCTGCTGCGTCGCTACATTCATTCCTCTTCCTGTTCCTTGAACAATGCGTAAGAGTCAGGTGGAAAATTATGACATCAAAGGAGGAGAAGACGGAGAACTTTCGTTATCAGGATTACTGGCTAAATAATATTCGAAGGAAGGTTTCCTCAAAAGAAGAGAGCTTTCACTATGTTGCAACTTGCAACATCATTATGCTACTTACCTTTTCATTCCTGCTGGGAGGGTTGTGTCGTGTTATCTCCCCGAAATGGAGAAAGTACTGACTTACGCACTCGATCAGTTGCTTCTTGGATGGGGAATAAGCCCGCGGGTTTTAAAATCAAAGTTGGACCCGCGAACGAAAATGGCTTTCAGTTTTAGATAGCAAGATATATTGTTTGTTCCAAAAGTTTTGAATTAGTAACTGTTTCGCGGGCTGCATTTTGCGCAATGGTTGTATACAAGAACGCTTATATTTATAGATACATCAAAACCTACAGGACATTTCTGCCTGTTTAGTTGATTTGTTCAAAGGCGAACGAGAACATATATCGTCTGGAGCAAGACTAACGTATTTACTACCCGTTCCCAAAGAAGCTTATTATTACCGTTATCGATTCTACTTTTTACCTTGAATTCTTTACTTGATTCTTGCAGGCGCTCTTGAAAAATACTAACGGAGAGGAATAGCAGCTGACTTGACTGAGGAGGACGGACCCGACCGGAAAAATAAAACTTTTGGAGGAAAATACCCGTGCTCCACCAATTCACTGGTCGGAGTAGAAGCCACGCAAAGCAGTCAAGTTCACAAGCTATCAACTATTGTACGCGTTCGTCGTCGAAGAAAAATAGCAAGTCAGTCGTCATCAGGTGGTGGAAGAATCCAATCCACGCCACATTTACATGTCGCCTGTCAGCAGTTGAATCGGTTCCTGCATTCGTGTGGACACATCAAGAATTCAAAGTTCTCATCAGTTCTGGCGTTAGAGCGATTTGTGAGTGGATATCAAACAAAAATGCATAATTTTTCAAAGCTAATTCGGTCTATCTTAGGAAGTAGAAGGGTACAGGCAGAAGCAAGCAAGCAGGATGAGGCGTAGAAGTGGACGTGCGTGCCCAAATTGACCCCTCTCGTTTTTCTCAACAGTTGTCCGTAAAATATTCGCATTTAGTAGATGCATCGTAAAAGTGTCCTCTGTTACAATCTTTCAAGGAAAGAGGCGAAGCCACTCTTGAAAAATAAGTATTTTGATATGGAGATGAGATATTCATTCCCCTAAACTCGTCATTCCTCCTCCGCTCTTTAAGAATGAGTTGGCGGAATTAAGGCACAGTACTACTTGCTTATGTAACTTGCCAAAATGGCAAGTTTGTCTAAATCCAACTGTCAAAAGTTCAGGTTCCCTTGGTAGATAAAAGTTTCCTTGCTAAAATCTCCTCATGAAAAAAAATCCTTTGTGCGGAGGCACTGGTTGCGGTTCGTGGTTGTGATTCTGATTGTGTTGACTTGTAAAATTTTCTGGAGAGAGAAACAAAGCCCATTTCGGGGAGGAAAGGAAGGAAGTGTGGGCAAAGTGCAAAAAAAATAAGTAGATCGCGATGGATAAGGATGCTAAAGCGAATCGAGAGGGGGAATGACGATTGGGAAAAGACCTCCCGAAGAAAATGTGTTTGTTGCTCTTGCTTGTCTTCTTCCTCTCCTGAAGTTGCTTCTGCCTGAGCCCTGAAGATTCATGCTTCACTGCTACTATTCCTTGAAATATACCCATTCGTTGTCGTTGTCCTTCCAGCCAGTCATCATATTCTTTCTTTTTTGTGTGTAGTGGCATCATTTTATTTCTCAACTGCTGCTCCGTGTTCCGTCACATCAGAGACCAGAGAAGAGAGACCATTAGAGCCGCATTGTAGTAGGATTTTTTTTCGCAAAGCTCTTCTCCAGCGAGCAAACTGAATCAGCGAGCCGTAGCGCGACCGCCTCCTCAAATGAAACACTTGGTAAAAAAAATGTTCCTGAGCTCTTGGTAAGTAAAGGACGGACGGAGCTCCAAGCATCAAAAAGCCTGAGCTCACGGAAGAAGATCCACTGCGAATGAAGTTGAGTGAGTGAGTGAGAGACGCTAGTGGAGAAAGAGGAGTGAGGAAAGGGAGAAAAACGGAGTGATTCCTCGATCTCAGTCTCAGTGTGATTGAGAATGGAGATTGTGCAAGTTGTCGAGCATCTGCAGCCTGAACCAGAGCGAGAAGAAGAAGCAGAACGCTCCCACCTTGCAGAGCACCAGCAGGAGGATCTCACTTCTCCTCAAGAATTCTGAAGTGGAAGGCGAGGGAGGAAAACGAGACGAGAAAACATTAGGGAAATCTGCTACTGTCGATATTTCCACAGGAAGCGTGGATACATTCACCGAAAAAATAACATTTTCTTCAATTCCTTCTTCCACTCCAATGTCGTCTGCCGAGAGTTGACTGGGAAGCGATCGAAATCGAGAGTCTCCAGCATTTCGGTCCTGATTTCCCTGACAGTTTAAATACGAAAAGGGAGTGCTTAAGCTGAATCGTGCCATTATCGTCGAGCCAACACAGATATCACCTAATCTAACCTAACTGAACAAAAGCGAGGAGAAAGAAAATAAGGAGTTCTCTTTTTTCTCGTGGAGTGGTAAACGCACATTACTTTTTTTGTTGTTGGTGACCAGGTTGTTTTCCTCGGAGTTTAGGGAAGAAAACCAAGATTTTGTGGGGACATTTCCCAAACACACCCGCAAGTGACACTTCACATGGAACGGGAATGGATTGACTGAGGTTGTGTATCACAGTTCCCCGCTCTTGATCTCTTCATCACCAAAATCACAATTCGTGGTGCAGTGGTACGCTCAGCGAAAAAAACCAGACTGACTGACTGAGCGAGTGACAACTCGTCGTGAGCCGAGACACACACATAGTTCCCAGTTTTAGTTCATTTGAGGAGCTAGTAGGAAATCTCGTCATTCATTCGACACGAAGCGGAAAGTGAAGAAAGGAATAATCAGTGAGATTTGTTAATGGAACGTGAGTCGCAGTAAACAAGTGGCGGACCGAGTCATCTCATCTCTGCTCTCACGAAAGCACCAGGAGAGATTAACAAAGACGACTGGAAAAACTTGGCCTGCCCTCCTGTCATTGAATTGTCTCAATAGAGAGAAGGGAAAAATCCTTTTTTTCTCACATAATTTCCCCATTTTTTAACTTCTCCGTCCTCTTCTGTCCCTCTGCAGTGCAAGGAAAAGGAGCAAAAGCAACATTCTCAGCCTTTATCATTCTTGAAAAACTTTCTTCCACCGGAGGAGAAAACACTGTTGGGCCGCGATTGAAGGAGAAGTTGAGGAAGCACATCACATCGCCTCCCCATCAATATTATTTTGAAATCGACGGAGTAAGCAAAAAAATGAATTGAGAGGAAAACGAAGAAGAAGAGTTCAAGGAAAAAGTGAAAAATATTACTTTCTTTCTTGTGAATAAAAGAAGAGGGGAAAAATGGGAGGGAAGTGAATGCGAATTTGAAAAGTTTTGATTTTCCTTCTTCATCTTCATCTGTATTATCCTAATAGTTGTAAACTCAAACTTCACAACTGCTTTATCTCCGCCATCATCAGGATTTTTGGCAGCCTCCAGTTGAAACTTGAAGACTGCTGAGTGTTTATACTTGCTGAGAAATACTATCTTCGTATATTTTTGTCACTGTGCTCATCAGACCTCCTCCTTCTGGGAGCTGGACGAGTTTCGCTCGCATGAGTTCTGAGAAAAGTTCCCCTTGTATCGGCCACCACGATCGCCGGTGCGGTGCTCATCATTACCTCCAGTGTGGAAGGGAGGATGGAAGGAGTTGAGCTCCGCCAAACCTGTTGTGATATTAGTAGATGTAGACGGAGCACTACTGGAGGGGAAGAGCATCTTCGCCGAAATCAGGAGAAACGTGAGCACGGGGAAGGTGAGCAGCAGCAGCCCCAACTCCAACTTCTGGAAATTGCTTGGAAGGAACAGTTGTAAAAAAAGCGCCGCTTCCTCATTTCCGATTTTTCTCAAAGGACCGTGATAAACTAAGAAAAGAAAGTGTGTCGAATTGTACCGTCGAATCGAATCGAACGTATATAATCCAAGCCCCAATACCCAGAAGCTCGAGCTTAAGTTTGAGCTTGAGACATTCAATCATTCTTCCTCCTCGAAATCCAGTGCATGGATGGATGGAATCATCGTGGTGTACGTGTACTCACTTACGTAGGACATCTCCCTTCCCCTATTACTCAACACGGTACAATGCGAACTATAGACAGTGATGATAATAATGGTGGTGGTGCGCGACTTGGGACTGGGCTCTTGTTGTTCTGTCGGGCCACATGTCTTGGCCCATTTGTGTCCACCTGTGTAGGAGAGAAAAGATTTCTGTGAGCGGAGAAGACTCTCGTTCAATAAAAAAAATCCCGAAACTCGAATTTCTCTTCTGCTTCGAAAAAACGAATCCACTTTCTGAATCACTCATTGTGTGGACGTAGAGGAAGAAGAAGAAGAAAGAGGACAAGCGGAAGATTTTTTCCCTGAAAGAGAAAAGAAACTTTGTGTGCTATTTTTTTCTTCCTCGAGGATATTTCCTTGGAGGAATAAGTTCTTTTTTTATAGAGTCGTAATAACAAGTAAAAAAACTTTCGACAAGATGAAGTCGAATTCGAATAGGCACTGCAGCCCAAGCCCCTGTTCCTCCTCCTCCGGTGGTGGTGGTGGAGGGGCAGGTACTAGTGGAGTTAGTAGTATCATAAGTAGCAGTAACAGTAAAGGATGCGGTGGTGGATACTCCAGCACCAGTACGATATTTCAACCCACACTTTTTATACCTCACCGGAGATTCTATTTCGCCAGATCGCTGAATACACGTCGCCGCTTTTGTAAGAAAATCCTTCAGGTGAGTTAAATTACTCTTGAGTTTATGATAACATCATTGTTGTTGTTGCGTGGAGAAGGCTGTAAAGTCAGTCAGTGAGCCAGTCAGGGCTTTTTTATACCCTCCCTGGAGGAAACAAGCGAGGGGAAAGCTCTTTATTGCAGCTTTCACTTTAGATTTGAATCATTGATCCCCCTCAGACCAGGCAAACAAAAAAGAATAAGTTGGGGGATGGATGAGAGAGTGGTTGAGTAAATCTGTGGAATGTTAATGCTAATGCGGGAATTTAATCGTAGGTTACTTATTTTTACAGGGCGTTGTCGTCATGATCCTTCTCGTCACAATTGGTCTCAATGTGGTCTTCATCATGGAGACTGGACGAAGACTTAAGTTTCAGCAGCAACAGTTAGAGCAGCAGTACAATGCCTTCATGCCCACTGCAGTTGCTTCGGTTTCAGGTGAGAGCAGTTAAAATACTTTAGTACTTATCGCATTGACCATTTCATTTCACTCCTGAGATTTAACAAATGCATTTTATTTATGTCAGCATTAATGTATATTTTTAACACGCGGAAGCTAAAGCTAGAGCTGTATGCTTAAGTAAATACTTGAATTGCGAAACAGGAAACTACTCACCTAAGTACTTACGTAGTTAGTCGCAATCAACTTCAGGTTCATCTTGTTGAGTAAGCGTTGTTGCTGTTGTTGAGCTTGCCTGATGCACTCAAAAACTGTCTGAGCGGCTGAAGATTGAAGGAAGTCTGGTCGAATTTCCCTTTTTTTTGAAACATTATGCCCGCAAAAAATTCCTGTAAGAGGACTCCATATTTCATTAAATTCAATTGGAGTTCATAAGCGTGGGCGCAAGTATGTATGCATCCATCCATCTATCCATTCGTTCCTAGGGGAAAAATAGGGTAGGAAGTTGTACATAATCAACGAAGAACTTTTTTTCGTGCACCTTCCAATCCTCCATTTCCAGATTTTCATTAAGGAATCTTGCTCTGCTGCCGTCTGGATCGTAATTGAAGATCAGGATGGTGGCAGAGCTCCCGCTCGAGTTTCCCGGAGGGGAACTTTAGACTCGTGTAAAATTACGCGGGATGAGGATACACGTCTAAATGGTGATATCAGGGGATAATGAAAGATTAATTGGGGGGAATGGCATCTTGAGGATTTCCATTGCCTAATGGGAAGGCTTTACCTCCAAACAAATGATGTTCTTTTTCCTCCTTCCTTATCTCCAAATGGGAATGTGGGAAACCCTTTCCTTCTTCTCCTGGGGCAAACTGGGATTGAGCCGGAGGATGATAAATATGATGATGCAATAAAGAAGCATGAGATGGGTTGAAACTACACGAGCTCGGGCTGGAATGAGATGGGATGAAATATGAGCGATTGGAATCATCAAAAATCAAAGCACTTTTCTCCCAACTTGAGAATGCACTCATTCAGACATATTTTCGGAGGCAGATGCATGCATTTTTCAGTGAGAAAACTGGAACCTCGAATCGAATCCTCTTAAATCTGCACATTCATTCATTCATTCACTCAGTTACCCATCCACTTGAAAAGTTGGCGTTTTAGTGGAAGAAACAGTTTTTATATTCAATTTCACTCTCAGTCAGTCTTCACTAGAAGCACATTACTGTGTAGGGATGTGCGTGGCATGAAACATGTGATGGGGTGCTCGAGAAGGGGGAAAATGATGGAGTAATGGGGGAGCGAAAAAAACGCACATATTTTTTTGTCTCGACTCGAATCGTCTCGTCAAATTGGCATTTCTCATGAGTAAGTACATGTACAGAAAGTGTGTACTTGTGTTTCTCTCTCCGAGCAGCTGAAGATGAAGGAGGGAGAGCTTGTTCGAAATATACAGCGTTTTTTTCTTTACCCACATCACATCATCCTCATCATCATCATGATTTTTGCCCATCCATCTCTCAAGAAAGATGCTTACTTAGCATGAATCATTGATTCGCTCGGAAATGTTCCTCCGTGAGCTGAACAGAGCAGAATGAAACAGACGTTTCATGGATAAATAAAGAATAGGACTAGACTTTATTCTCCGGAGATGCACAACAAAATGTTGCACTCTTCCACTTCAAAAATACTTACTTGCGTGGATATGTCGTGGCAGTAGCGGTAATCATAATAATAATATCACTTCTTCCTCTTGAATATTCCATCCTGAAAACCTACTCCTTAGTGCAACAACTAACGACACTTTGTTGTTGTTGTTGATGCTCGCGAAAAAAATCGCCTTACTGGGAGAACTGGAGAAGCAACGGATTTGAAGGAATGGGAACGGAGGATTCCCCTTCATTTTCTGCATCCCACAAAAACAAAAGAACCACGGGGAAGGAGATGATGATGGTGGTGGTGCATCATCCATCTTCATTTCTCCGGCGTAGTTTTTTTCCTACTTACACCTCCCTCCTACACGAATGTGGTGCGATCCGAAACAGATATTATGTAACTACGTACGTACTTACGTACGACTGATTCGATTCGAACACTCGAGGGCGAGAAATTGGCATTGACTTTCCTCTCCGGTTTTTTTGTGCATCCGCATCTGTCAACAAATCTCTAAACATTTTAGCGAGTTGGTGGCAATGTTTTGCCTTGTTGCATAAATACTCCTCCTAAATTGATGCGCGCTCCCACTTCCCACCACTGCAAATAAGCTTTTGAGAGAAAGGGCCTCTAGCCACGAACATAAATAGTTTGATCTTTCCTGACAATTCAAATGCAAAGCTATAATTTTCGATGTGGGAATGTGTGCAACTCTCTAACTGCAACTCAATATAACTACTTATGCTGCGTTTAAAGTATAACGTCATGGTATCCAGTCATAACCATGCCTTGTCTCTAACGTAACTCGTGGTAATTTATACTCTAACCTGGCCAGAGCTCGATTGGTATTTAACGC
>JAHZNH010002012.1:0-17714 GCA_027744355.1 Tyrannoseira gladiata | reverse complement strand
TTACCTGATCAAATCAGGATAGACTTTGACAATGATCATTTGCCAGAAGAAAGTGAAAATGACTTCACTGGTGCGGATGAGCGCAACAACTCCAGCCTCTTCAACTTGTAGAGCGAGAACCAAGAACGTATTTCCAAGTGACCACAACACGCCCACTCCCAACATCCCAACAATGTCCCAGTAATTCTCGGGAATTTCCACTTTCCCAAATGCAATAGCAAAGGGGAGGGTGGAAATGAAGGCCCAGGAATACAAGAATGTGTTGAGGACGCCGTGGTGAACATTCTGGAGGAAACGGATGCAAAGGATAATCACCGTAGCCAAGATCATACAGCCAAAGGCTAAAGATACTCCAATCTGGAAAGCATTTAAAAAGTAATGCGTAGGTTATAATTCTTCATCTCGAGAAATCATCATAATTCAATTTAGGCTAATCTTCCATAAATTGAATTTCCCTACTTAATCTGTTTCAAATTACCAAAGTATCGTTGTCAAAACTCTCCGCGCCTGTGAGAGCCGGTGGCCGAGTCATGACTCCAATCCCGAGCAGTGCCATCACAGCGACGACGATAGGAACCACTCCACACTTCTCCCCGAGGCAAACCCACCCGAAGAAGTTGACGGTGATCACGGAAGCAGCTAAGATGGTTCTGGTATCCGCCACCGAAATGAATTTAAATGAGGCAATAAGTCCGTACGAAATCAGCACGCTCAGCATCGCCCTGAACTAGAGATTTCAGAAAAAAGGAGCAACCAAATCTTAAAAGTTTTACTTAGGAAAAAGCATGCTGTCAGTTTTGATCATCCATTCGGATGTTTCAACTTACCCACATGAAGAAAGCTGCCTTCTTATTCTTCCCCAACGGGAGCAAATTCTCGGTAACGGGTTTCTTCTCCACTTTCAGGGTGTACCAAATGAATGGAGCGGATAAAATTGCTCCCATAGGAAACGCATAAACTCCCAGGTTCAGCGGATGCACATGAGACATTACTTTGAGCAGATTAGAACTCAAAGAGAACATATTGGTTGAGAGGAGAGTGTAGAGCAGTCCCAAGTACCGCTTCCATCCCAGGGCCTTGTTGCTAATACTCACGGTAGAAACTCTCCTATTATTTCCTCCATATCCGGCTAAATCCCGCTTGCTATTTGTCATAAACATTACTTGGCCCTCCACAGTTAAGCTGGGGTCACCTTCGAAAAAGTCCTGCGGTTGCTGTTCGTTTTCCTCCTTGAGCTTGTCCTTTTCTGTGGGCTCATCATTTTCCTTACCCTCCACATACTCCGTTTTAATTAAAGGTGGATCCTGAAGAAGAACTGATTTTCCCTCTGAAACCTTCACATTTTCGTAGCTCGGCGAGGAGGATGTCTTCTTGACATCATTCATGGTAATATCACCCTTATCCATTATTTTATTGTTGCTAAGCAAGTTTTACACTCGAATGGTCAAGAAAATCTCATTGAGGTGAAGAAACTATTTATGATGAAATAAAGAATTT
Organism: Tyrannoseira gladiata; assembly: GCA_027744355.1. NCBI lineage: Eukaryota > Metazoa > Arthropoda > Collembola > Entomobryomorpha > Entomobryidae > Tyrannoseira > Tyrannoseira gladiata. The sequence continues at coordinate 16,217 of JAHZNH010002012.1, read as the reverse complement.
CAGCTTTAGGGTGCAGTAAAAAAAATTTTATGATTATTTGAATCCCCTTTCCCTTGAACTACTGAAGAAACCTGCAACTAAGCAAGTACTAATGAGTCCCCACCGCGAGCCTCTTCCGGAATAATGATTCACATGTACGAACAGAGGAGAGGAGACCCAGCAGCTGAATTGATGAGGAACGGCTGATTTTTATTAATAAGTACAACGGACCAATAAATTTTACCCAGAAATCCCCAATGATTGATCATGTGTAAAGTCCAGAGTCGGCCACCGGTTGTTTTTCTGGCTTATCTTCACTTAAGCCATTCGCCACTCAAAAAAAGCTATTCCAAACTCATTATTTTAAAATGGTCAATGTTTGGTTAAGATTATGGAGTGCTACTTATCTCCTTCTCAATACTTACACCGCGTTGCAGGGTTTGATTAAGTGAGGTGGAAATATCGAAAGTGCTTATCAAATCTTCAAAGTTAAGTGGAAGCATGTGTGTGTGTGCCCGATTGTTGCATAAAAATGCAGCAAAATAATAAACCATTCAAGTACACACGTTCAAACACCATTATATCATCCCACCAGACCACCCATATCAAAAAGCCAAAGGGTTCTTTGTGTTGACTTCAGGAATGAAGTAGATGATAAATAAAACTGTTCATAATTTATTTTCAAGCACTTGTCACTATCGGACGAAGGTGGGATGGAGGTGATAAGACTCAGTAATCAGTTTTTAATTAAGTTCATCGCTTCTAAATTAGAGGGTTACCCAGCAAACGATGAGAGCGATTCGGGGATGTATTTAAGTACTTACGTACGCACAAAGGCGAGGAATGTAAATTGGAATCTCATCATCATGAGCCAACAACTAAGAAAGTGACCGATCATATGTTATCAGGTCAGCAAATAAGTATATGTATGAACAGTTGGAATGGTCAACCACTATGAACGATTGATTTTTTAGGGAAGGATCAACATTACGTAAGCCAATATTATCTTCCTTCATTCTGTCACCGATAACGCTTCAAATGCGTAATCGACAAAGCGTTCTCGTGTTCAGCCGGAGTGAAACCGTGGCTTATAAGGGAGTAGTGCACAGCATCTACTTGCTTTTCTTCATTAACGTCTGTACACTATTACTTTCAGTAACTATCTGTGAGATAGTTAAAGCCGCATGTTGGTAAAATCGAATCTAAATAAATATTCTGCCCGAAATCTGCAGTAACCCTCATAATGCCATTACATTGCACGACCATTTTATGTCGATGAAACGACCCAAACTTCTTAATCGTTTTAAAGTATTATTCCTGATGGTTAAATGTAGTTTCAAGTTCCTCAGTCGAACGTTTTTGTACAAGAATGACTATTCAGCAGCCTTAAGTCAACACCTTTAATGGGGCCCGGATGGTCCTCTATCACAGAGAAATTGAGCGCTAGCTTCAATTTCGATTTCGGACGAAGAACTCACATTAAATGACATCAAATCATTAACGTCCAGCAAGTCAACAGCTTCCAGGTTCATTCCCAATAGACCAGCGAATGGTCTGAGGACGGGAAGCAAGCACAACACAGGAAGGAAAGCGTACGTCTTGATAGGCTCCATCATATCCGTAAAAGATGGAAAAACACTGAGACTCCACTGTCTCGTCAATGAAGCCGTACTAACTCTTTGGCGCCCACGCTTTGGCCACTTCCTCTCTTCCTTCGGTTCCAAAGAACCCGTTGCACCCAATGCGCTTCCCTCCCGCAGAAGTGTAGTAAATCTCAAATTCCCCTAGACAACACAAGATAATGTTTTATCAAAAAAATTTCTCATCCGTTTCTCAAAATAAGGAAAAGAAGGAAGTCAGTCCTCTCACCATTTTCACGAGCATTTCCACTGTTACTACTACCAACCCCAAAGATTCCCTTCTTTGCAGGCTGCAAGCGTCGCGAGTCTCCTTCACTTGCAATGAAAAGCAGACATGCGATGGCTGCATGCACTAGATATGCTGGAGCAGAAATTATGCTGCAACAAAATATTCCACATGAATTAATTATTCTAAATTTTCAAAAATAAAACAAACTTTAGCTGAATGGGATTTATTTTTTTACATAAGAATTAGTTTCTTCAGAAAATTGTGGAAATTGGAAAATGGGCAGACATCCGATTTCCATGCAGGGCAACTTATGAATAATGCAAAGTTTTGAGAGGAGCCCGTGACTCAACGAGTGAGAGTTAAGTTTAGCTTTGGCATGCATTTGAACTTGAGCACACGCGAAGGTGCGAAAGGGTCCTTAAGTGAATTTTAAAAGTAAAAATGGGATTTCAGGTGAAGCATGTTGACGCTCATTGATGCAATGCCAAAAAATTTTCCAGATTTTATTTATGCCCATCCCATCCCAGCATTATGACACTCCTTCGAGATTCAAGTTCCACTTTCTAAAAAAAGTCTCTTGTTCTTCGTCATTCCCTGTTTAGTTTTGAGGTGACGAATTCTCTCAAAACTTTATTTTCCTCGGAATAACTACTTCCTCACTATTACCTACCACCAGAGGAAAATAAGTACATACTTAATACTATAATAGATCATAATGATTTCTCCTATGGCCGTCGGTACTTTTAAAAATCTCTTAGAGGAATTCAAAGGACTTTTTTTTCGTGCGCTTGTTGCCTTCCCATCCATCCAACCAGTAATATTGTTTCGTTAAGCCTTCACGTTTTCCGGCTGCCACGTTCGGATTATGAAATGATTATTTGCATTCTGATAAAAAAGTAATATGATTGATCTAATCATCTAACACTACAGGAGGTTACCTTCAAATAGTTTATCCAGCACAGTCCACGCTGTACGTATTTTTCGGTGTCAGGGACAGAAAAGTACATGTGTATTATTGCAATAATACGATAAAAGTACAAATTAATCTTGATATGTCCATTTGAAATTCGGTAGATTGCACTTGGAATAAATAGATACTGGAGATTAAAGATTAATGTATGCAAATCATGTATTAAATTACTGCTTTGAAGATAATTCGTTATTGAACCTGTCTATTAGCCAGATTATCCTCTTGTATTCATTAACTTCACGATTCCTTTCCATTTGCGTGTTGTACGCTATCTAAAGCATAAAACGTTTTAAATCAAATCGCATCCAAGTTAATTACATCGTAGGAAAAAATCCTCGGGACAAACGTGGAATCTAAAATTCTCTCGACAGTTCCTTTCACCCATTGGGGTAGCTTTTTTCAAGCATATTTCTCAGTTTTTCAAGAGTGAGCACATCCTTGACGCTAACTCTTCCTGGGTAAATTTCCTCTGCCATGTCGCCGGATTTATCCTTATTCCGGAGACATTTTTATTGCCACCGCAGTGGTCACCTCACGACATTCGTATATCTGCATAGAGAGGGACTAGATTGATGGCACTCCACTCTTGCCACACCTGAACCTTACCATTCATTCGATTACGATAGAGATCTTTTCTATAAGTAGTGGTATGGAATATTGCGGAGAAAATGGTTTTTCCGGTACTCCACTCGTCCTCCACATCGCCCCTCAAGTCCAAGTCACTCCTCTTAAGCGATTCATTTTAAGCGAGTGAAAATGGAAGAGGAAAAAGCGTTATTCCATTTCCTAAAGCGACTTTTTACACCTTCGCAGTCTTCTCCCCTCGATATAAGGATCCTTGCATCAATAGGGAAACACCAATAGGATGATTACTATAAACGTAGTGGTGGTGCAAGCAAGTGGTAGGTATCCACCTCCACCTGCAAAAAATGAGAGAATCTCCTCGAGTAGGCGGCAGTAATGGTGACGTTTACACCATTACAGTTTTCAAGGCTCCATAAAGAAGTACCACCACCGACCACGCCAGGCCATGGTCAACCAGGTTTCGCGGATGTGAAAGTAGTATCGCAATAGCAGCGGTCGCAGTGGAATGAGTGCCATTCCATGTAGCCGGTGAATTCACATGGGGCGATCTATAACGAAAACCAATGGCACATCCTTTCTCAAGCGACACTTTTCTCCCAGACCAGGTACACGTTTTATGATCACTTCACCATTTTCCCTGCCTCACCGCATCGTATTATTGTATCGTATCGCCATCAAAAATTCCATTGGCTTCCCCAACTCGACATTTGTTCATTGGCGTTGGCAAATCTTTATCTCTAAAGTTCTTCACTTCCTCCAGACCATTTCCCCGCCTCTCCTTCTTCTTCAAAAAGGTATTCTGAATAAGTTTCTCTCCTTTACTGATGATCTTTTCTGCGGAAATGGAGTGCGCCGTGGTAGTATAAAGGGAAAAGGCAGGTGTGAGGTTGTAATATGGTGTACTTACTAGTAGCCAAAGTTTAATGGGAAAGAGATTAGAAGGAGAGCAGCCGACTCCGACGTGTTCTGCAGACCAGGCCTCATTAAATCATGGTAGCAATTCCCATGCCTGCAACAAAATGGACACCTGAATGTCCTCCGGACACAATTTGTTTTTTTTTCCTTCAGACAGAGATCCTCTCTTTTCATTCCTTCATTTCCTGCCCACAGCTCGTTTTCACTCTCAGTCAGTAAGCACTCCCATTGTTCTACTCATCCCCACTCCCAAAGATGGAAGTTTGTCATGGTAAAAAACACATGTCGTATTAGACTCTCACCGTCCTACTTTTGACCATAAACCATCCCTACACACTCTCCACCACTAAAGGAGGAAGCATTGCTACTTATACATCTTCTAGCTATTTTTTTATGCAACCACTCCAAAACCAAGTCCTTATCCTTGTCTTCCAGTTGTCCCTGGAGTACTAAAAAAAACTTTAAACAGAGAAAAAAACATCCGACAGCAGCCATTCCCTGTCAGCAGTTTTTCCTCGTATTTAGTTTAGTAGCTACCACAAAAATTATTACGTATGTATCTACGTTCCCTCGCTCACTTATTCTACTCAAGATGATCTGCAGCACGACGTTGAGCCAGAGGACAAAGTAAATAGTTGTACACACGAGGACTCGTTTCTCTTGTGCAGTGCTTTTCTCAGGAATTCTCTTTCCCTCTGTCACATCCACATCAGTAAGAACACACACACATGTGGAAGTTGCAAAAATAACTATTACTTACATACCCGATTGTCTTGTTGTATTAAAGTATTTAAGTTGCTCTTTCAATCGGAGACGACATGGCAATGTCGCCGCGACATCATTTTACAAAAAGGGGATGCATGTCATGAACCAATAAAATGAATCAAGGAATGAATGCTCGTCATCATCCAACAACATATTTCCATTACATGCACGTTCGTACATTACATGCCAACACAGACTGGTTACAACAGCCACATGCTGAAGAACACTTACATGCGTTGAATGAGCAACGTTATGTATGAATGGTTTCCCACAAATTTTCCATTTTTTTACATTTACATGAAATGATACACATTTTTTTTATTTTCGATTCCAATAACTTTTTCTAAATTCTCTTAAACTGGTAAAAATATCCCTACTTACGATATATATGTTCGGATTGGCTCCCAACTTTGAAGACACCCCAGAGGCTTGTACTACTGAGCTTCAATCGAATTTGATCCAATTTGCGAGCTGTTACAGGTTCACACTAGCAACAAAAGAAGTTTAATTTCCAGTGTTTCCATTTTCATCCCTTTCATTCGTTTCTCTCCTGAAATAAAAGGAGGGAAGGGAAATTTTTGTGCAATTTTTGAAAGTTTTCCGTTTCTGTATCAAAATGCAGAAAAAATAGGCGAAACACACATATAAATACCTACATTCTCGACAGTTTTTTTCTGAGAAGGGGAAACTTTTTCTCGTTGTGGTCCCACTTCCAGAATCATCTTTTGACATTTGATATCTTCCCAAGAAGACCTTGTACGTACATCCAGATTTTCCATCCAACTTCTCATTCACACTTTTTCCTCCCAGGTTGTGCCAGAAGAAATAAAACGAGCCATACAGAGAGAGATACTGATACACCACCAAAAGATTAGATGGCTTTTTTGGGAATCAAAATTCGATATTGTCCCAAGCCTGCCTTTTCCAATTCGGGAGCATCCCCATTCGTCCCTAAATATTTTACGTCGTAGTCGTAGCTCTCGGACCAAAAACTGTTTCTTTCATTCGAATCTAACTTGTGGCGACCATGAGACAAGACCACCGTCATTCTGATAAGTTTCTTTTTTTTTGCTTCTTCCTCACGTCCTTCTCAAAACTCCATTTGCACATAAATCAGGATAGGATTTTCAAGTCGATCCCCCTCCAAGAATGTGTAATGTAATATAGCTATCTCCGTGGATCGAGAAATGATTGCCATGTAAACAATCTATTCTGAGTTTTCTGAGTGACTGAGAAACTTTACTTTTCAGCCAAACTAAAAGTAAATCCATATCCCATTTCCAGGAGGTAGGGATGAGATGACGTTGTCCACAGTCCACAGACTTGTAAGTAAATATGTACCGGAGGGGCGAATTGAAAAATAGAGAGATGGATAGTTTTTGAGTCATGGCCAAAATGTCTTGTGTAAGTTCATTTTGATGCCCTTAAAATATTTACAGGACTGTCCATGAAAACTGTAGGATAATCTCACCCTTAACAGACAGGCCAGACGTGAATATCGCATTTTTAATCGCCGGCATGGGGAAAAGAAGATGAATCGCTAAATTGTATTGCCTTGATCGAATTCCCTGTCTCTAGGTACTTACAAATGTACACACTCCCACTACTGCTGCTTCACGAGCTCGATCCCTTCCAGTGAAAATTCAAGGTTGACTTGGGACGGAAAATGTAAACCATCTGAGCTGCCACAAGCAAGCGTGGTGGCCATGTAATATACTTCTATCTCGAGGAGAAAGTTTTTTTTCGCGTGAAGTACTACTAAAAGATTCATTATTAAGTTGAAACAGAAAGTCATCCGGAAAATATGAATGAGGGCATGCCTCAAAGACTTTCAGAGGAATTATATTGGCTTAACTTGCTCTGTCCTATTCTTATGAGCATATTGCTTTAACATTGGGCGCTTCCACCGGGGAGCACTACTCCTCAAGTTATTAGTTTTATTGTCGCAATAATGGAGGGGAAAAAGGATTTGTCCGCTCGGGCCCAAGCCTCCTGAATAAATTATGAGAAGGGGATTTGTACAGCAGAACAGGAGACAATTTTTCATGAACACTAACTTTGTGACGTTTGTTGTTCAGCGATTGCTTCTGAGAATACCTCCAGTACACTTTGAGTGAGTGGCTTCCAGTAAAGTGTGCTTTCGGCTTATGGCTTTGGAGAAAATGGTCACTGGAGGATTTCCCTCAACATTGAAATTGAAATGTTGAGGGAAAGAGAGAGACTTTGCACTTGTACTTGAACGTCAGATTTATCTGTCCGTTCACGAGGCAGTGGACAGGCAGAAAGAGAGATAATACTTAAGTAGCTCTCCCCCTCCCTCCCTTGGAGGGAGATTTGATCAAGCATCACCATTTTTATCCTTTGTGTGAGAGCAGGTATTTAAGTAGTGCCACCATGGCAGTCGAATCTTTACTTATTCTGAGGAAAATCTGCCTGAAACAGTAAGGCAGCAAGTATTCAGGAGGACAGAATATGTATGATGACCCGCATTGGGGAAGATGATGCTCCATACAAAATGCGGGGAGAAAGTCTATTAGATTATCATAATTTAGTCCATATTGTCTGGAAAAAATGAAAAGAGAGCTAGGTATTGGGCGGAGGCGGCTTTATTAGGACGGCTTTCTATTCCCAGGAAAAACACTAGGGACTGATGAAGATGTGAAAGCGGGACCGGGGGAATATTATTACTGATTTTTTTTAACCGACGAAAACTTAATTTCCCTCCGCATGTGTGCTCTGGGTACTGGCTGAGGGTGAAGTGAGTTCCCCAAAATATTGCGTAGTAACTAAATATTTAGTCTCAAGGACCATGCAGGAATAGGAAGCATCCACTTCAATACTAAAGGCGAGTTGGTTGTTGGCTGGGAGCGGGAGAATGAAGATCTGCTGAGGGGGAACCTTGATGAAAATTTAAAATCCTATTAGGACCCAACTCACCTGCTTGCGCTGAAGTGGGTAAATATGTATGCACTGAACGCTCGTAATCATCATCATGCATTCTTCATTTTTTGAAGGAGCACGTGTCTCGCTTTTTATTGCTCGGAAGGCAAGGTAGACTCGTTGTCGTCTCGAAGACTCTATATAGGCTTTGTTTCACCATTGAAGCTGAACGCGAAGGGGGAAATTATTAAACAATGCAGCATAGCAAAAATATTATAACGCATAAATAAATATTGGGGATAAGGCCGGTTAGGAAAACGACCTAGTTGTGTCCACTTGTTATGAGCGCAAGATTTATCGCTTGTTACTCTCTCCATTAGCGGGTCTTTATTCAGGGGACAGTAAAATTACAGTGGGAGGGGCGCGTTTCCCTTTTAATAGTCCTTTCCCAACCTCACCTTCATTTTTCAGAGCGGGGGAAAAGGCGAGCATTTATATGGTGTAGAGATAAATTACGTGACAACGCCACAGATATTAAAATGTCTTCTGGCTTGCTTCTCCAACAAAGACGCACCAGAAGAGTTTTGGTGAGGCAGGTGCAAAAACGCTGACCTACTCTTTTCCATTCGAATTGAGAAGAAATGAAATGAAAGTCTCTTGACAAGGAAAAGGAAAACAGGAGAAAAACATGACTGTTTGATTATGCGCATTGGTGCGTTTGAAGAAGGCAGGGAAGTTGGATTTCATCGCGGTTTCTGCGTTATACTTCCCCGCAGGGGGAGGGTAGTTTTAATTAAAGCCTTTTGACACAGTTTTCACCATCCATTAGAGCTGCTGACTGAGGACGGAGGAGGTAGAGTGTTTTTGCTTGCTTGCTCGTGAAATAGTACTCGAACTGCTGACTCCCTCATAGCACGAAAGAATAGCTGTGGCAAGTCAGCAAAAGAAAACAGAGCGAAATTAATTTGATGGATTTAGTCAACCCGGAGAAAACTCTCTGGGGAGATGCAAATGTCTGTTTGATGTTGGTGTGCAAATGCACTCGCACTTCGGCATTACTAAGTGGATCAAGGCTTCCTCTGAAAAAAAACGGTCGGTGTTATATTGATGCTGTTGTCAACTTTACGGGAGATCCACGTGAGTACCAGCCATCGGCAGGAATGGAATGGGGGATACATAGATTCTTTGAAATTGATTGGGGATGCATTCATCCCAACATTGTCGAAATTCCAAGACCCCCCACAGGAAAAAAAAATTCCTACCGTGGGGTTTCTTCCGAATACGTAGAGAGATCACGTGAAGGAAAAATTTGGGCCATGCTTGAAATTAGTACTTACTTACTCCCATGAAATTTCACTTTCTTCTGAAGCTGGCTATTTCCTCGACTGCCACGCTCTTTTGCCAAGGCCACCCGTTTAGCTCCCGTTTCAAAGGAGGAGCCGGCTAAATATTTTTATTATTTTTTTTTTTTGGTAAATTGTTCCCATGACAGGATCGTGAGCGCGGGTGAGGTGTATTTGCGTCATCTCCCTGCAAAAATAATGTATTCGTAGCTTACCAAACCACTAGTAGTAGGCTGTCACTTCAGAGTGAGCTTAACGTCAGGAATAACAGTAGTTTCATTCAGAGTCCCATAATCATGGTAATTTTTGAAAGATTTATTTAGCTTGCTAAAAATACACACACCGAGTCCTTAACCCTACAGCGCGTCATGTGGATTCCATTCCACATTCTCTGGTAATTTCCCCTGGATACAGTAGAGCCTAGCACTACTTCTACTTCTGCTCTTCCCCTTAATATGGGGTCTTTTGTCATTTTCTTTCATCCATTGGATCGGCTTATATAGAGAGCAACTAAATTAAATTTTCCTCTGAAAAAATTATCTCCGTATAACCAAACCTCCTCCACATTACATCCTCCTATTCTATACTACTTATTCTTGCTAAAGTCTCTCTCTCTCTCTGGAAGCAATTTCTTAGATGGAGTGGCTCGCTCCCGCTCTCACTCACTCACTCACTCACCCTCTGCTCCTCTGTGGATGCTTGCTTAGCATGCTAACCATAAGTTTCCCATTATGCAGAAGAAAGTCTTTTACCCTTCCCATCAAACTTATGCGTTCGTTCGTTCACTCACTACGAACTCGGCGCTGCACTGGCTGACAAGTCGCTTTTTCTAAACACTAAAACTTTTTCCAGCGGTTTTACTTCAACAGTATATCTATCCACCGGCCACATTCTCAAAGCCTTGCTGAATACGATTGAAGAAGATAGGAGAGGAAGTAACTAAGAAGTAATTCTTCCGGCCACTCTTTGGTGGCTTCGCCCAGTAACCAGACATAAATTTTAAAGTGCATCACCATCACCCACCCAGCTTCAAGGCCTTCGATCCCATACAGCATATTCCGTTTCAGTTGAGCTTTGTCGAGAAAAGATTTTCCACAGAACCAGATGGATAATAGAGAAGACCCCGTTTCTACTTAACTGCGAATATAGTATTATGGGTTAGTAGTGATGAAGATGGGTTTAGCTAAGTAAGTAGTACTATAATAACACAGATTTTTTTTTGGCAAGCCTTCCCTCTCCATTATGCATATGAAGGTGGTAAATAAGTAGAGTTGCAAGATTGTGCCGTGAAAAAAATGATAATTTTCTCGAAGATATATGTAATGCCGGGGGTTGATCGAGCTGTCACCCACAGTCGACTCGGAAAGTCTTGTCAGCCGAGCACAGCAGAGCAGAGATGAACGGTTGTTACGGCGTACTATTTTCATTACCCTTTGATGTTCATAAAGTCTTACAAAGTCGGTTATGAAACTCCTTGATGAGGATTAAGTAACATATGCATTTTAAATGTCGTCGCATGTCATCACTCAGTAAATGTAAGTTTTTTTCCGGGGGTGTAGTAGGTCATCACATCATCCATTAATTTTTTTGCCATCTCGTCGTCAACATCTTTTCCTCCGGGAGGGAGACTTACTTCTTTAAAAGAAGCAAATTACTGGTTTTTTTTTCAGCTTCTCCAGGAGATGATTGAAGTGAGCAAGTCGTCTTTTCAAGGCTTCATGAAGTAGGGCATCAACTACTTACCATCTTCTTCACTCATGTTCCGGAGATGTCATTCTAAGCAGTTCTCGGCAAATAGGGCCTCCCTACTGCCATTGCCTTGCTAGTTCCATGGAAACTTGATACTGTTATTTGAACAAGGATGAAGTGAAGATTCGATCTCTGGAGCTCATTTTACAACTCTCCCTGAACCCGAACCTCGACCCTCCGTGGGGCAAGAAATCTGGGAGATTAGCCATGTCTCTCCCCGTAACCTTGTATGGGGAGGGGGAAGTTCACAAAGTAATAATAGTGTGGTGTGCTCCTATTGCAAGTAAAATTCCATCCATCTTTAGCTTGTCCTTTCATCCCAGCTAGGTTGAATTTATTTTGGGGGAATGAAAGACGCACATTTAATATTGCCGAAGAAGATATTGTACTGCATAGTATGTACTTCCTTTGGCAATTGGCTCGTGATTTTTTTCCTTAAAAATGCTAGAACTTAGAACCACCTTTCGTCATTTTGACTTGGCCGGGCCAGGAACATGCACATTGTATACATTACAAAAGAGGCAGTTTGGTATTAACTTGCACAAAAGGTACGACTTTGGAGGAGAAATGGCTTCTCTCCTCACTCTCCCCTACACAACGCTGATGGCGAGAGTAAACACCGAAATAAAATGAGAAAGTGGGAGGGTTAAGGAGAAGAAATTGGAGAGGAGATAAATCTCCTTCCTTATGTACCCCAGGACGAGGAAATAAATAGACATGTTACTTTCGCCAAACACACATTGCTTTCCCCTCTCCCGGCTTTCCATTCACCTGTGACTGGCTATAAATCCAGGGTGGTTTGATAAATAACCCGTAATTTATACACCTTGTGCGTGAGTCAATGCTGGAGGAACAAAATACTTACTTCCTTATCCTTTTGCATCTCAAGTTTTTCGAGGGAACGAGAAGTCAACAACAACAGCAGCAGCAGCGTGTGTTTTAATTCCACATCATAATAATTTCAGCATGCCGTACACCAGCTAGCTAGACCACAAAATAATTACTTACATACTTGCAAAACAAACGACTCTGATTACGGAAGTCCTTCTGGAGTAAACAAAAAAACTGTTTGGAAAATAGTTTGTTGGCCCTTCTCCCCCCTCATGAATGAAACAAGAAGTTCGTATGGTCGCTGTATAATTCTGAGGGTGAATGGTCCTCCTTTCAGGTTGCATCCGAAACCGGAGTTCCACCTTCAGTTGGCTTTCGCGAAAATCTGGCTAGATTCAAGAATAGTTTATATAGACCGTTGCCATTTTCTTTGCGTTTTTATTCCGCTCTTTTTAATATCTCCAAGTTCAATATATCATCTGCCAAGAAACGACTTGTTTTTGGGCCTTTTATGAGTCCAACTTTTTTTTATGAAGATATGCATGCATGAACCCATGCATGTTCTTCCGTCAACATTAATGGATGCATATGGTTATGGCTGCCCTTTATTGGAGCTTTCGTGGTGTCATTATTATTCCGGAACTTGTGCCCTGTCTCGAATATTTTGTCTCTTTTTCTGGCTTACTCGGTAAACGACGATGAGTACGTATGTATTTTTGGTAACTTGTGGGGAAATTTTTTCCCAACTCTGTATGAAGCATGAATCGTCAATCCTCCCTGAGTGAAGTCAAGGACCCTCTCGTGAGAGCAAGGTACGAAGTGATCTTAATAATAATGATGCTCATGCTCCCCATACTTAGCATAAAATATTGCTTTTGTACTGCAGTTCATTTTTACTTTGCACTGATAATACAGTCAAATTTCAGTCAGAACATGTTCATGTACATACATCGAATTTATTCCACTGAAAAATGGATGCTGCTGTACAAAAACCTGCCAAAATTTTGTTTTCCAGAAAATGTGTTTAGGCACATAATTTTACTACGCAGTTTTGATGCTGTTGCATAATCCGTTTATTTAATCGAGATTTTTCGAAAGGGTGCTCTTCAATTTGTACATGCTTACTTGAGAATTAATGAATTAAGGAAAACCCCCATAATACAGGGAAATCAATTGCTCCTTCTAGAATCAGGACTCCAAAAAATCTAATAAATGCGCACTAAAAGTTTATTTACGAGAACGTAAATCGCGATGAGATTGGCGAGCCTACCAGGTTGAGAAAGGATCGAGATCCTTTTAATTCATCTTTCCTTCTCTCGATCATAATGATTTTCTTCGGCTCGTTGGGAATTGAAAAGAAATTGCTTGGGAAGTTAGTTCGACGACCATTTATTTATGCTTCAATCAAAGTCTTGGGAACACAATCTGGCTTCATTATCCGCGTATTGAATGCCAATTCAAAAGAAAATGAAATTGACCGAGGGTTTCTCCTCCTCCCACAACATAAGCCTTTTACGGAAGTTGAACTTATTACAACATTCATGAGTCTGGTGGCTGGTCTGTGTATGAAAGTCTCCCTTCTGTGGTGGATAGGGTGATTAATGATTAATAGCCTGCAAAATGCATGAGCCCTAAACTCTACTCTGCTTTTGAGGATCGAGCAATCTTAAACAAAAACAGGCTTGTCCCCTCTTTCTGAATGAGATGAGTTAATACCATAAATACTTACTTCTCAAGTTTTTCATGCTCGGGTGTTCCAGTTCCAGCGACTCTCGGGGCACATTGCGATTTCGGTTTTGAGTAGTTTGAATTCCTCGTGGCGCACTAACTCACCTGAACAAACTCTTCATGGAGTGAAATGACGGAGTCTATAAAAAGTTTGTTCCCCTAATGGGAGACACATTCCCTATTCCCTGCACATATTTTGAGCCCCTAATGGAAGCTCTCCGAGGTACTACCCGGTTACACCTTTTCTGCCTTGTCATGTCTATTTCGAGGGAATGTACACGTAGGCGGGAGAGAAAGTGACGGGTCTACTGCTCCTGCTGGCCTTTCACTTAATGGGAGTGCGAGCGTCATCGTTATTGAATCCGATCCCTCTCATATTTCATGCGGAATCTCCTCTTCTTCAAAATCTCATCCTGTTGGGAGAAAAAGTCAGAAGAGTTGTTCTTGTTCGAGCCCGGCCATTTTTTCATAAACACGCTTCCCAATTCCATGGAGTAGTGTGAGATCTACTAAATTGTTCCACTGGACTGAACACTGAACTTGGAAAACACCACGTGTGTGTGTACTATCCCCATTAATTGCTTGAGTTTTTATCGATTCACTCCAACTTTTTTCTGGATTGTCTAATTGGAAAATCACGCAAATGAAATATTTTTTGAAGGGGAATATGGGAATTAAATTTTTTCCCGAAGAATTTTTTTTCTTCCAGTGCTCATCGTCATCATTAGTGATGCTCTCAGGGGAAGGACTTATACTTTCAAATTGAATCACAGATACACACATCCTATCCAGGCAAAACTTGTGAACCGCAGAGTTACGTCAAAATGAAATCATCACAAGTGATTTCTAGATTCCACGCTGCTGTCAATCCTCCAGGTGAAGACTTTTTTTTCCTGAACCAGAAAACCTCCTCACAGAAAATTAACTCCACTATGGCGTAGCTGGAATAGTACGCATGAGGGAATGACGACGACAACCTACCCATTTTCCATGTACCTTCCTCTACTGCGAAATTCTCACCGATAATCTTAATGGAAAAATTGTGTTTGAGAGAAAATTGAATCACTTTCATTCCGTCTACATCAAATGCTGATGCTGATGACGTTCGAGAAGGAGAAGCCTCCACGGAGAAGAAGTCTGCGGGCTTCTGGTTGCCGCTGATTTAATTAGCATTTTCCAATTTCCGCTCTTCACTGACGATGAGTAACCTTTAAGTTGTGATGGAAGGGATGAATCCTTCGGCGAGGAAGTTAATAAAGCATGTAATCCACTTCTAGAATGTTTCGAGTTCCATCTTGATGATGAATGAATTGGTTTACCGTGTCAAGTATATAATTAGAACATACTACTCGCATCATCAATCAATCATCTCATCAAATCCTAGAGCCATTTGAAACTCTATAAACTTCGTACTACTGCTACGTAAGTCCCTGGGCTTAAGTCCACTTTGGTAGTCATGAGGAGGAAATCTTGTTCGAAGGTTAAGCAATTAATAGAGGTTTTTCGTAACCATACAAAAAATGGATTTGCATGGAAAATTGCGTTCTAATCGAACTCATTTTTTCAACGCATTGATTTCGAGAAAATCACTTTCGTGATCACCTCAATATTTTGAGTTGGCAGATTGCGTTGAAACTCCTGAAAGTCATATGGGATCTTAAGTTTAGATCTTTTTAGAAGATCCCTTGACTCCACACAAATGGGGACTTTACAGCTAATTGTTAAGCCTTAATTGCAATAAACCTGTTAGTTAAAAAGTCAAATTAGTAGCTGGAAAAACAGGGGTTTTGTTTCAAATGTGGTATTACGAGGTTTTATGTAAAAAGTATCCCTCCAGCCATTCGTTGCCATGATTGAAATGACTCTGATTGTTTCTCATGAGTTCATCTGCTATTCCAAGCTTGAACCAAATCGCCCCAGTCGTTCTACATGCCCCTGCTTTGATGACCTCTGACGCCTTGGGAAAACATTTCCAAAAGTTTTGAATAGTTGGTTTTCCACGGGCTTTTCAATTAGGTATCACAAGGCATACATTGTCACTTGAAAAAAACCGTTAATTTCTCCCACCTCCTCATACTGTTAACCGTTAAGGCTGAAATTGTTAGAGGTTTTTTCTTATGAGTTCAGCAACTCATATTCCAAGTTTGGAGAAAATCGCCCCACGCGTTCCAAAGTTATTACCTTATTGACCTCTGACCCCCCGGGGGTACATTTCCACAAGTTTTTAATAGTTGGTTTCTACATGGTTTTGCCAAGGGCTTTCCAATGAGGTATCACAAGGTATACGTTGTCATTTAAAAAACCGTTCATGGGGGACTGGGGGTAGTCGAAACGATAGCTCCGACTTTTCCCAAAATCTTCTTTTCGGTCCGCTCCTCTCTCAATCCGGTTTATTTCAAAGCTATTTTTAATTGACGCATCTAATTAAAACGCGTAGCAATGCCAATTTTTCGAACGCAATCAGGTGCGTTGAAAGTGTCCTTCTCCAACGCAATGCGTTCGCAGATTGAGTTCGATTTTGCGGTCTAACTTTTTTAGAACGCAATTTTACAACGCAAATCCTCATTGCTGTCTACACGAAAAACCTCTAATATTTACTTTGA
>JAHZNH010002011.1:0-11829 GCA_027744355.1 Tyrannoseira gladiata | reverse complement strand
TTGACAATTCAAAGAAAATTCGCGAATTTGAATTGAATTGGATTGATCGCATCTTGAGCCAATAATTAAGAGACTCATTATGGGAAATCAATATCCTCCCGGATCCAAATCTTTCCAGTCAAGAATCGCAGGCTCAAATGAGGAAAAGTGTGAATGGGGTCATCACAGAAAAATTCGCAATATCCCCGAACTCAAAAGGGAAGCTTACATATTTAGCCTCATTACATTTTTTTGCATTTTTGCAAATCCAGATCTTTGCATTGAGTGGACTAACTCAAGAAACCAAATTCAGGTGGGAAGAAGCGGGGCGTATTTGTCCACTGCAAAAAATGGTGGCACAATATACTTATATCATATAAACGGAAGAACCAGGTACCTTACGATTTCTAGTGTGTTTTGTTGGGCAAGAGCTTGTCCTCTAAAATTGATGACGAGAGTAATTAATTGAATGATTGATGCTTCAAAAAATCCCTACCTAACCAACCCACCCACCCAATAAAGGTACTTACCCTCTACTAACTAGGTACCTACTCCCTGCCTAACTAATATTTATCGATTAAATTTATACCGCTATCGCTACCCTTGCCTCTCCATACCTCAGTGAATGGAATCTAACTCTAGGTCTAGTTCTAGGCTTGCCCTACCGTACTCCACCTAATTGATAAGATTTTACCTGTGTCCTAGTCCTAGCTTCCTAACTAAGGTAGATAAGTACTGTACTTCTGCATGTCGTGTTGGCTCTGGCCAAAATAAAATCCTCAGAGTTGAGTCGAGATTTATACAACTACAATATATACCAGACGAGTGAATTATTTCCAATTTTTGTAGAAATGCTTTAATCATACTCATTCCATTCCACAGATGAAAATTACAAGAAATTCATTCAGCACGGACACGAATTAATACATCAAAGTATTTAGCGAGCGAACGGAAGAGATTAAGAAGCAATTAACTGTAAATACTCAATACACTAATCACTTGAATTTAATCTGTTTTATATCATTCACGACGCGAAAAAATATTTAACCCAGCTCTGACCTGTTTACTTCCACGAAACTAAATCGAATCGAGGGAACGGAACTGTACTGCATAAATTAATTGAGGCGCAAACTAATTGATTGATCAGCTCAAAAACAAGTGCTTCTCAACTTTCTTCTAGAAATCCTCAGTCACATTTTTAGTACACTCCCACTTCAAAAAAATAACATTCGTAGGCTACTCTCGTCCAAATCCTTTTCGACGAAAAGAAGAATATGAAACATTGCAAAAAAAAGATTCAATTCGATCAGAGAAAATAGCTAGCGCACCTTTCGTTACAATTCACTCATTCACTCACTTCCTCCCCTAAAAGTTTAATACTTTCGCTGCAATACACTCATTCATCCACATTAGAGCTACTTAATAAAAGTAGGTGAATAAAGCTAGAAAATGATGGAAAACCGGTTGAAAATCAATTTCGCACAATAAATTAGTCCTTTACCCTATCCTCGTACACAATTTAGCTCACAGACCGTTTCCCGCCAATACAAGTTATTTTTTCCATTCATCCACTCCATCTTAATTGTAGATTCTAGTTAGAACAATTTTAATGACTATTCGTACATAGGTATGTATTTTTTTATCACATTCACATGTCAATCTTGCTCGGAACGAAAAATCCTAAGAACAGAAGCTAAATCTGGAACCACGACCACTACTACAAATAGATACTCAACCGACACAAAATATATACGAGTTAAAGTCACCTAACTATATAATCCTTTTTTCTTATGTACTGCGGGAGACAGAAAAAGTATTCAATTCAAAAAATTAATTTTTTTCCTCTATCTAATTATACTTTCTACTCACTAACTATTCATAAGTATTATCGATATTATCAGTATCAGTATTTTTACTCCTAAATCCATGATTCTCATCTTGCCCCAACTTCCAACAACAAAAACCTTCTCTTTCGTTCATTCCTTCATCATAAAAAATACGTAGTTTGATTGGTAACCTCACCGATGACATTCAAGCCTCCTTCCATTCCATAATCACCTCAATTTTCATACTCCTCCTCCCCCCAGATTTTTTTTGTATACTCTGTACTTTGAACGAAATTCTTATTGTGAAAGGGTCATTGCGACGAGTCATTAATGCACTCCACTTGAAAAAAAAATTAATGTGTTGCGCTTACAATTGGATTTTGATGATGATACTTATTCTCAATTTGTAAATTTGATCTCAAAAATTTTGATCAAAATCGTGCCTTACAAAAAACCCCGGCTTGATCGCAACTCCACAAAAAATCCCCCCGAAAACTCAGTTCCTTCTCGAGAGCACGAGTGAAAATTTAGTTTTCCAAATTCGAGTTTGATTATGATCACTTTAAAAAACGATTGAAAATTGCATATGAAAAACCAGCCAATCATTAAAAATCAAGGACAATTTTTTGAATTTGAACATTTCATTCATCTTCGAACTCGTCTTATCAAATCAAAGAAAAGAAACCGCGAATCCCAATTTCGAAAATGATTTTGCCCTCAAACCGAAAAATGAATTTTTTTACAACTTGAATTGAATTTCTAAATTAGATTAATAGAATTTTCTCATTTAAGTTAATCCTCTTCTTAAGCCTTCTTCCGATCTTCATGGGCCTTCTTCACCACCGCCAGTTTGGAGTGTGGGTCTGTCACGGGGAGATTGACATAGGGGGCGTCCCTAGTCCCGTGGAGCATCAGAGTCCACTCCTTCAGCCACCCGGATTGGGGCTTGTCACCAACAAATCGCACCTAATCATTTCAACAGAAAAGACACACAGCATTAGATTCCATTTCCAATTCAGGGAAAGGGAGAGTCAATCAAAAGCAAAGAGAAAGGCTTTCAATTCAAGGCCAACGGAAACTGCCATTCAGATTCAGCTTCAAAATACGCAGCAGGAATTCCTTTTCTGCGGAATTGCACTTTCTCCAGAAGAGAAGCGTGGACATTTCTCCAAAAACATCATGTTGATGAGTCGTGGCGTGGCACATTGAAAGCCTTTCCCAATGAACTTGTCAAATCATAAAAAATGCTTTCTCTGGAAAATACTTATGATTAGATCATATTTTTTTCCAGCTCGATCTCCAGCCTCTATATTTACCTCTAGTGTCCAAACGCCCCTTGGATATTCTCCCCACGTGTGGGTCGTCATGAATGGCCACTTCACGAATCCGTCGTGCCTGTCATCATCATTCGGCCTTCGGCTCAGGATCATTGATCTGCAAATAGACAAGTAAGGAGATTGGCTTTATGGCGTCTCATAAAATTTGCTCCTGGAATGGCCACTTAATCCAGATCCAAATCCAACGCACTAACTCGCCTAATTCTCTCATCGACTACAACTACAACCGAAGCGAACTACTAAGTACTTCGGATGAATGCATGGATAGATGGATAGTGCAGCTGTTCTGTTGCTGCTTCATTTCCCCCAGGGTGTCATTAAAATCTACGGGGCTGGCTGGAGCTTGGTCCTGGTACTGGGGCTCATTAAAAATAGGGAGATTGGCTTAATAACGCACTTTCCCCGGTAATGAGGGGGCTGTTGTACAATAAAAAAACTGTGTAAGAGCTTCCCACGCCCCATTACGAAAGATACCCTCGAGTCCAATCGCAATCCACTGGAGCACACACTCGACTCACTTAAGTGCTCACAAGGATAATGCTCTGGGATAAAAAAGATAATGCTACCAAGTAAGTACTACTACTACTACTGGAGAACATCTCCTCGAATTGCATCCTTAAGCCATGAGCATGAACAAGTTGTTACGTAGTTCAGTTTATTCCATTTTCTTACCGAGTTCCCATCGGCGAAGTCAAGTAGATGTTGGTATCCCCGCGGCGAGTGGAGTTCAGAGTAACAACGGCTTGTACATGCTCCAAATAATTGACCTCCGTATCCGTCCCTTGGCACGCTTTCGTGTCCAGCTTGAGAACGAGAGTGCCTCGGCTCGGAATCCGCCTGCAGAATAAATACGAGAATATAAGTACACTCTCAAAAATGTCAAGGACCATACACTTTCCCCTTCTGGGGTGAATTGAGAAAATAATACAAATTCCCCTTTTCTTCTTCTCACCTGGCCTGGGGCTGAAATTTGAGGAAATAATGACATTATGATACCACACTCATCATTGAAATCTAATCAGTCTGGCGCTAATTTCTAATTTCGCAATATTTTTCGCGATTCGATTCAATACGACTTGAATCATGGTCGCGGGAAACAACAACATTTCGCGAATCAGAATTAGATAAGTATTTTCCTCAGAATTCAGCTTCCCACTCACTTTGCTTCCAAGGCCAGAGCGAAAACCCCCGCGGCTTCGGGAGCTGCCGCAGATGTCCCAGAATGGCTCCTCGTGCACTTTCCGTAAAGGTCAGTAGTCGCCTGATGCCATAGGAATCCGATGATACATTTTTTCCATTATGGATTCCAGGTTACGTCACACGAGCACAGGTGGACCAGTCCAGGTGAGAAAATTGAGATGGAAAAAAGGAAAGAGAAGCTCGTGTTAACACCCGAATTCCCACTCCATCCATTTCCCATTCTCACCTTCCCCATTATTTTTGGAACTCTACTTAAGTAATCCCTTCTCCAGCTTCCAAATTCCCAGTCCAAGTCCAAGCCTTACAAACATTGAATTTTCTGGTTGGCTTTCTCCGAAAATTGCTTTTGGATTCAGATTCTGGAGAAGTTCAGCTGGAAACTGGAACTTGACTACATAATTTCCCTCCCATTTTCCTAATCCCATTCTCCCCGTTCCAGTTCCTTAAGTACTTTCCCGAAATAGACCAAAATGGTCAGGTGAAGTGATCTATTAAGTCTTACCACGCCCGTGTTCGGATCCTTCGCCCCGTTGCTGAAGGTGGAGGCGAGAGTGGATGAGCAGGACTCGTCGTAATGGGCATTCTGACCGTCATTAATGGCCGAGTTAATGGAGACCGTCCACATGGACGCCGCGTAGCCGTCGCAGTTGCCTTCGGGGGAGAAGAGGAAAATTATTATCATCACACTGCCTAAAATTACTCACTCTCATAGTTCAAAGGTCATTATTATCTCGGTCTGTTTCCCTTACAATCATCGTCCTCGCCACCGTCGCCACTCGCCCACACGTAGATATTCCCGAGACCGTTCCGACCCTGGACGAATAAGAGATGACAATTAAAAATCAGTTCGGTGCATTTATCAAAGAAGGAAGGAAACCCCCCTTTAATAATGATGATAACAGCCTGATGAGGAGCTTAATTTCCCCCTCTCACAAAGGAAAAAACAGGAGGATGAAAGGAAAGGGAAATCCCCTAAAAACCCCATCATCTTGAAAAGTGGGGGTGTGGGTGTGGGGTGCTCTATGGACACGACGCGACGCAACTCAACGACTTGTTGTAAATGAATGCTCCGTTGCAAACACAGAGAGCGCGTTTGATCCCCGCTAATTGAGTGGACTGAAGTTGAACAAGTGCGGCGGGGTTTTTAGGTGCCAAAAGTATAATTGAGGCGATTCATATAGAGGTGGGGTCATCCATATAGAAAGTAACGCTTCCTCGGGAAAAAGAGGACGAGCGAAAGTTTGTGGCCGTGACATTCTCTTTTGAAGCTAATGAACTTTTTGACCTAATGCCATGCGGAGGATGGGGCATTCCAGAAACGAGTAATTTTGCGTTACATTCTGAATGGATTGCCCCCGAACTTGTAGAAAAGTGAAACATTTTGACCCAGTGACTCGAGGAAGAGGGGCATTCCGAAAACGAGTCATTTTTGCGTTACGTCCTGGATGGATGGGCCCTGAAGTTGTAGGAAAACGAAGTAGATACATAAAGAGCCACCCATTTCTCTCTCGATCTCTCTAATGACGATAATGATGGTGACGACGAGAACTTTTTATTAGTTTGATCTCTTCCAAAAAAAATTTCCGAAGCCTGATTGCGATACGAGGATTTAATTGCCATTAAGGGATGCCATTAACTCGAGGACTGGAGTGTTTTTCGAGGAACCAGCCTCAGTAATTACTTTCAGGGTGGATCTCTTTACCTCATTCACTCCCCGCACGATAGCTCTCATGGTCGCATTCCTGGGGCCATCTACAGTCTTCCCATCATCGGTGGGGCCCCATGATGCACTGTAGATGTCAATAAGGTTCGGCTCGTGTCCCATCGAGTTCGCCTCGATCAAATCCGTCATGTAGGGCTGATCCAGCATCCGAATTCCTGAAAAAAGAAAAATATTCACACTTCCTTAAGATTGCGCCACAATAAAGCTCGGCTCCTTTCAAAAAGCCCCATTTCCCATTCCAGTTCAACTTCCAAGTTTCCAATTTGAATAAAAATTTTTTTAATGAGTAGACCCAATCGATAGAAAAAGTTCCGCAATAAAAACTTTCCATTGATCCATAAATCGGAAGATTTTGAAGCAGTTTATGGAGCAACTTTTCCTTGGATTCGTTATTTTCCGGTGGAGTTTTCCAGTGCAGGGACCATTTATTTGGGGCACTGAGCTAAAAAGCTACAACATCAGCATCACCATCCACCGGAATAAATTAAAAGCGGTTCGACTCGACTCATCTCATCGCAACTCAACTCGATCCCGGGTCGAGTCCTCCTCACTAAAGAACGAATTTCCCCCTAATTTGCATAATAATTGAATTCACTGAAGTTGCTAATTTGCTAATCCAAAACTTTCCCCAGAAACTTTCTTTCTTCAGCCAGCCGAAAACAATCAAACTGGAGGGAGGATAATATCTATGGGGGTATGAAGTGTAAAGCGGGAGATTTGCATGAAAATAGGAGGAATTTCTTTACTTCCGAGCCATCATCCTAACTCCCAACTTCTCCTGGGCCTTCACTTAACCCCTGCCATTAATCCAGAGAATTTGGGAAGTGAGTATCGGGGCCGACTCTGAGTTTTAAAAAAGTGAACAAATGCTCCAGCTCCTCAAACAGAATTTTGCATGCAGATAAATATTAGAGATTCGGGTACAGTGCGTCCTTCAGAAAATGGGGATTTTGGGATTGGGATAGGGACCTTCGTGTGGGTTTCGGTGCACTTTCCCAAATTGCTTTGTGAGGTGAATAAAGCCACTCTTCTGATCTGGCTGGGGGCGAGGTCTACTGGGGCAACGTAGGGCAAATACATCATCATCCTCCGATCCTCCTTAAAATATTCGGTGGTGTACGGTGGAGCGTACTGTTTATAATTTATTCAGAAGCCCGACTTAATTCTGCCAGGATGTTTATAATTCTCCCATGAAGGTAATCCCGACTCCGGAAGCGGGTCGGTCGGTGAAGGGATTACCACGAAAATTTTCCTTCTTCCCCTGTAAGAACTCCCACTCGAACTGGAATTTATGCAATAATTTTAGAACCCGGCTCTGGCTCCTGGTTTGGGAACATCCATCCTCTTTCCCATTTCCCAATTTTTATGTAATGCCCGTAATGTCATGTACGTAAATAAATATGTACTTTAGTTCGTCTTCTTCTTCTTGTTATTGTTCTGGGGCTCGGGTTGAATGAAACAAGAGCATGTGGGAAATAAGTTATTTCTGACATTGTACAAAGTTTGACATTTTCCCCCAAACCTCAAACACTCAAAGAATTTCCCTGTGCTCTCCAGCTTCCAAAGAAAACTTCTGAAAGATGGATGGAATAAAGGTGCACATCTGAGGAATCACATCACCGCAATTTACGACATTTCCAGAACAAGAGAAGAAGAAAAGGTTAGACTCCAACTGCCTCAGTTTCATCATCACCTTTGCCCTTTTCCATCAAATGGGGAAAATATCTTTAGGTGGTGAGGTGACGTGGCGTAGGGGAACTACATACGCACGAGTAACTGTACACAAGTGGAATTCATACGGAATTTTCTTTCTCGAGGTGGAAACGGGCAGGAAGTCATACTCCCTAATTAAAGTTTGCATGAGGAAGCCTTCGCGCTCCGTGATTAATAGGAGAAGGTTGTTTTTGTTTTGGGGGGAGAATAGAATAGACTTTTTCCTCCTGGAGAAAAGAATTCGAGGTGAGTGGAAATGAGTGGAACGAATTCAACTGAATTCATTTTTTCCGGTGGGGAATGAACTAAAAAATGCTTTTGAGGTGGTTTCACTTCAGTCAGTCAAGTCGAGTCAAGGATCTGACATTTTGCAACGTCCCCACCTCATCCACCTCACCATCACCCCAACAGAGAGAGAAATTAGAGGTGAGCTACTAGAGGGCTAATTGCTAGACTAATGGAATGAATTGGTGAAGGGGAAGTCACAACATCACCAAGTCAAGCTCGAAATTCGAAAAATATGGAGAACATTTTGAATCAGGAAGGGAAAAACAATTCAGCCCAACTCCGGTGAAAATACTGGAATGGGTGAAGGGAATGCGTCATCATCATCATCATCATCATTATCATCATCATCATCATTATCCCCGTCGCTTCTGTAAACAATAGTGGGACAGTTGCCCCAAAAAGGGGGCTTTGTAATCCAATCCCGGTTCAATCCAATTCCCTTTTCCATTTTTCTTCTGGAGCTTTAGCTCCCAAAACAAACTCTCTAGGAAGGAATAAATTCTCCAGCCATACATGTCTCACTTTTCATCGGTTTTTCCCTGTTTCGCAACTGCACCTTTGCGAAACTTTCCTTCTATTCAGAGTCCCGTTTTTACAACGACGTTAATTATCCCTTCCGTAATAGAAGCGGACGGATTTGGAGTTTGAAGGGAAAAAGTTGAAAATAAGTAAGCTGGTATCTCACGTTGGAGGAACAACGGACTCAACAAAGTTTACATTTTCCTCGGCAAATGAGCCCAGCCTCGTTCGGGAAGCCTTTCAAAAACAAAAATTTAAATTAGCTGGGATGACGTCACCATTCAACTCAACTTAAGCCCTTTCATTAAGGTTGGTAATGAATCCATGTTGCAGAAGTTTTAGGGGACTTTCCAGGTAGGGGGATTTATTTATTTAGTCCAAAAAAACTATTTTTAGCCCTTAAAAAGAGAACTTTAAACTTTCCTCCACAAAACGACCTGATAACTTTGGAAAATACTGCCCGAGTTGCAGAAAATTATTTTCGACTTTAAAAACACTTACATATATTCTCCGTGAACTCTTTGCGAATCTGGACGGTAAAAGGCTCGGCTCGGACCAATATTATTACTTAATCCTCGTTCGCGAAAAATTCGCAAGTGTCAACAGTTTCCAGCTTCCAGGCTTGTGACGGTTCAATTGCAGCAGAACTATTGCCAACACTGGTTCCCAACTCCGGAATTATCTCACTTTGCCCCAGTGCAGTGTGCCAATAAGTCCAGCTGCAGTCTGCAGATTTGCGGATACTTTTTTTATTACTGCGGCAATAAATTACATCCTCGCAAGTAATTAAGGCCACATGAAACAGCGTAGCCTCATCGTAAGTAGTTTTGGCAAGCCGAAGCCGAGTCCGAGTCCGGGTGCCAAGGTTTAAGGTAGGTACATCCACAAGTGTTTCCTCTGCTTAGGCACTCTGGTCCCGCATATTCCCTCGAGTTTTGTTTAATTATTTGTGGCATGACTTCTCTATTAAAAATATACAGACCACACCACGCACATCAACTGAACTCCTCCTTCAACGGAGATTTCCATCATCGTGAATCACGATCATCACGATGATTTGTGGTGGATTGCAGTGCAGATCCTTGTTCCTTTCGTACGTCAGTGCCCAGTGCTTATCCTCCTGGGTTCTTGGAAGCATCGACTCAACTCAACTCAATTCCAGTCAACTCATCCTATCCTCATAGTCATGGACATAGTCATACTGCCGTCTTCTAATGCGTTCTTCCCCTTCCCCTCTCTTAATTACACTTTTACGAGAATCCATTAAAACTTCCTTTTGAGCCCCTAAGAAAAAAATGGAATGAGTTGAGTTGAGTTGAGTGCTGGTACAATGTACAAGGCAAGACCAAGTTTTTTTCTTTGAACCGAACCGCCCCAGCCCCAGCAAAATCCATTGTTCCTCAGTCGTGGCGAAATCAAACAGCTACAGCAACAGCGAAACATTTTTAATTAAATCATGACAAGAGCCATAAGACCGGACTACTCAGCATCCAGTCCACACAACTTTTATCCACGTCCACATCCACACGCCATTCCAATTCCATGGATTCTTATTCCCCCTTTCTCCAGTTAAAATCAAGGGGGCTTGTCGGCTTCCCCTTTTCTCGGACTTTTTCTTTCATGAGGGGAACTTGGACAAAAAAAACAAACAATAAAGAAGGAACTTTTTCCTTTCCAGTGAAGTAAAGTGACTGACAATGAGCTTCCTCTTGGAGGATCCTTCCCCTTCCCCCCGTCTTATTAAACTTTTATGAGGAAACAAAAGTCCTGGAAGAAGGAGCTAAGTTTGAAATTAAATCATCATCATTTCCAACCTTAAGCCCACAGCTGCTGGAGAACCCGGAGAAGGAAACCATATGCCGGGTTATTCATACTCCAGGAATTTATGCACGTACGTACTTATGAACTACTGGAACTGGAACTACTTACTAGAACTACTAGTGCATATTTTTATTAGCACGTATGGAATTCATACGCCATGCCCAGCTCCAGCTCCGGGAAAATGGCCGTGGACATGATGATGACATGACATGTCAAGGAGAAGAAGGGAGAGATGGAGCGACAGTGACAGCGACAAACTTCAAACGGGAGTTGGAGCTGGAGCTTGGCTGGGCTGGGCTGAGCTGAGCTCGAGGCTGGAGTTAGTTTGGCTAGGCTAGGCTTGGCTTCACTTCTCCAGTCTCATTCTTTTCCAGCGGAGCAGATCCTTTTCTCAAGCGTGGAAAGTGAAAAATGAAGTGAAATTTCATCATAACCGGAAAAAAATGTTCTCTATCTCAGTGGCGCACTACGTACTAGTACTTGTCGCCATACTTAGGAATATTTTTTGGCAGAGATAATAATAATGACATTTTCGTGAACTCCATACCACATTCAACTGCTCCCAAACATTACATCTATTCCGTAAACAAATAATGAGATCCTTACAGTTTTACTGTAAATCGTTGGCATTCTGCATATTAAATATTTTGAGTTATGAACTGGCAATGCTTCCGCCTTATTTTTCTGGATGGACTTCGTAACACCATTAAAAATTAGAATGTGAATGAAAAGGCTACCGCGTAATTCTAGTACTTATTTATCACTAACATAATGATTTAAGTAATTTCAACAGGGAAGAACAAAAACAATATCCAAAATATTTTCATTCATTCGTGACTGATGCGATAACAATAATTAAGTAAATTGCTATCTCTTCTCGGAAGCCGACTCATCCACCCGGGTAGATGGACTTTCGCTGTTGCAAAACATCGCTACTATTATTTTGAGCAAAAGATTAAAGAATTTATGATCAACAGCATTATAATATCCGGTTTTTATTAAGGTATGTTGTACTGGGGCAACTTGAAACCAGAATATGAAGTACTTTGGTGGAGCGTCCATAACTCAAGCCCTTAATTTTTAGGGAGGCCCAAAACGACTCCGGGATATTGTGAATTAAATGTTGATCGTCTTATACGATGCTGTAGATATGATGTGTGGGTTTGACCTTTGACCTATCTGCTGACAATATTTCGAAACCCCACTGTATTCAATAGAGGGCTCATAAGTACGTCAATTTAATACTTCGCATTCTTTAATTTATTTTTTTAAAATTCTTTTGCCATAAAATTCCTGCGGTCATGTTCCCAAACTTGGAAGTTAAAAGTAAAAAGTAAAGTTTAGGGCAGGAGCATGCTCCAGGGCTGAATCCGTAATCGAATTATTGCCATCTAACCCTTTTCCAATACTTCTAGACTTAGAA
>JAHZNH010002010.1:0-13889 GCA_027744355.1 Tyrannoseira gladiata | reverse complement strand
ATTAGATCATTAATGTTTTATAACGAAAAAAAATATTGCGTGGTATTCAAAACAATAGATGTAGATAGTTATTCACTCCGTAGTTTTAAGCTTTGCGTTGTAAAGATAAGCTCAGTAGATTTTAATTTTTGTTTAAATTTAAATGGTTTAATGATAAATACGTAGTTTTGTCATGTACTACTTCTATTCCATAAACTAAATGTCTGTAAATAAAGTATTAAATTAATCATATATTAAATGTGTAGAAACAAAACCATTTAATGCATATAACTTATACGGGCCAAGCATTTCCCCAACATAAATATTACTAGGGCCAGAGACCGGCCAGGCATAATCTTTTGGGCGAACTGGGGCCAAGTTGGGCCCGTAGGAATAAGCCCGTACTTGCCCCACTAAATATCTCTGGGAAATCTCTGGCCCAGAGCGCATATCTCCGGCAAGTCGGGGGAATGTTGGGAAAAGTGGCCAAAATGTTACAATGGCCAGAGATATTGGGACACACGGCCCAAGCAAATGCCAGAGAAGTTTGCTCACTGGGTATGAATCTATGCTTTTTTATTGCTTTTCCCCTATACCGACAAGCGTGCACGACTACATGAAACCGAAGAAACCAAGCATTTTAGAAAGCAAATTAGAGCACTACTATTCCGGGTCCCGTCGTCTCTTCGGTCTGCACTGCGGATTTTTCCAACAGTCGTTCGTTTCCCGTCGTCACTCTCGAGCCCTGGTCACAACTAAAAAAATTACTTTAGGTAGTTTACTATTTCTTTCCTACTACCAAGCCAGAGGTTTGAGCGAGCCAGCCAGCCAACCATCCATCCAGCCTAACCAAACCTAACCAAGCACTGCTTACTATTTCTACTACTACTACTGCTTCTACAACAAAACTTCTATCGTATCACATCGACTACTACTACGACGACGACGACTACTACTATTACTACTACCACACCGTTGTATTTCCCCTTTACTATTTTACTACACATTTTTTCCATCATGATTCCTCCGTTTCGCCATAGTACATACGTTTTTTTACTTATCCCGTGTGCCTTTATGTTTTACCATTCTTTTTAGCATGATACATGCGTTATAGCCTTAAGACAGATATAAGAAAAGGAAGGAGAGAAAGAAAGAAGCACAATTCAAGTCTAAAACTTTTTCTCGTGCTTGGCCTAGCCTGTCTCTCTCATTTTTTCCCCTGTATGGTGCAGCAGCATTTTCACTTATTCAGCTCCAGCAACGAGGATTGTCGGACTGGATTGGATTGTAAGTTGGATTGGGACGGGGAAAAAAAGGAGAAAGCTTAAGCGTATAAAGGCTTATAAAAAGTAAGTAGCAGTGAGCGTATAACTTTTTTGTAACTCGACTCATGTTTCCCAAACTCTCCCAGCGACAGCAGAAGCAGCAGCAGTGAAATTCCTCACACTTTCTAACCAACTTACACATAACGATTTCTACTCCTTGTAGAACAACAACTACTTCTCTTCATCTACTACTACTACTACAACATACACACACACACTTCTACTTTGTTATTTACCTAGAATGACCAAACCAAATCAAAAACAAGCAACCGACCCAGCCTGGAAATCAGCTTGTGTTGTTTTCGAATGGAAATAAGTAGGAGACACAACAAATAAGACAAAAGGGAGGAAATTAGACATCTCGGAATTTTCGTTAAACTTTCTTTCTTTCCATCTTCCACCATCAATCAATCACCACCACCAGAATTCGATACTACATTTTTTTTCTTTCATTTCCTCCGTTCCCAGCCGAATCAAAGAGACGAAGAGAATCAGGAACTCTTAACCGTAGCCCTCTTCACAATCAGTCTTTGAGTTGTTTTCCGTAAGGAACCATAGTTGATTGTTGATAATCTCAATATTTGTTCACAACGCAGAATATTCAGGATATTTAACAAACTTTCCATAATCACAAAGGATCCAATTATTTGCTTTCAATTCAATTCACCAAAAAAATACTACTACTACTACTACAAAATACAATTTTCTCGTTGTATTCAACTATTCTAAAAAAATTACTACTACCACTACTTCTTCTTCTTCAACTACTACTTCTATCCTAATTACTTCTAGTTTCCAACAAAGACAAAAACACAGAGAATTAAATTATATATTACTCTAGTTTTCTGACAAAAAACTTACTCCTACTACACCACATTACCTTTACAACTACTGCAATTACTCTGCTGCTTCTTATCAGATAACAAAAATGAGGATAAGATAGTGTTACGATACGATCTGACGATCCTTGCACCACCAGTAACGTAATATCCAGTAAAGAAATTAGATTCCAATATATTTGCAGTTTATTTTTTCAGCTCTCACTACCGCCACCATTACCTTATACTGTGCAAACAAATTTCAAAGATACAACTCTTCTTACTTCTACTTCTTCTTCAAAGCCTTCTCTTCCTCCAAAAAACTAAAACGTGGGGATCGAGAAGGTCATCATCAGCACATATCAACTCAGAGCCTGGACAACTTCTCAAGACTACTACTAATAATTACAAGTTGTTTTTAAATCCGCCAGTTGTTTTCAAACATTTTCGCTACTTACTATATATACTTGTCCCAGTATACAGTCTTTATCCAAGCGGATAAAATTAACAACACAGCAAACTTTATACAAACACTGTTAGCTATTAAATATTATACGCGCGATCTCTTCACAAGAGTGACAAATTACTATACATATCAACAAAAAATTATACCTATACATATCACTTCAAATTCCTTTTCGACTTTGCATTACAGTGCTGAAGTTGAAACAAAGTCAAATTTTAAGCGACCCCAAGATACTTTGATTCAGAATGATCTGCTGATAGCGTCAGTTTACTTACATTCAATCACACTCATCATGAATGTGCAATGAATAGTTCCTGCGAGAATGGAAAATAGGAGTGGAGCGTTTGCAGGAATCGCCAGTAAATTCTCCTCATAATAATAATAAATTGCCTTCGCCTGGCATCAAATTCGGTCTGTGTGCTGCTAAAAAAAAGTTTCTTCAAGAGAAATATATTCAACGAATGGATTTCGACCTCAAGAATTAGTAGTAAGTGTTTCCTCAAGTGTTTAACTTGCCGAAAGTAATCAAATTTGAAGTCAATTTTTTTCTTCGATCGTTTTTTCATTCTCCACCGCAAAAATATATAGAGAGCAATATATGGAGAGAAAACCTTTTTTCTGCTCAAAGCCATAATAGTTTGTTCTCAATTGTGTTTTTACATTGCATTCCATCGGAGTTTTCTCTAATCCGTTATTTATTAAGTGCTTACGGACAAATTGTGAGCAAGAAAACAGAACACGACACAATTATTAAATATTCGACGTGTTGCGATTGTATAACCACGAGACGACGACACCTCTAAATGGAATAAAAGTTTCTGTCGCAGACTGGATGAGTTTTAGGAAGGGCTACAAGAATTGATTGACTCTCTATTTCTGGCAATATCTCTACTACCAAGCCAGCCTTTTTTCTGCCTATTGATCGACTAGATTTTTAAACTGTTCTTTCTCCTGCAATAATGCTTCAATAAAAGGAAACATACAAAATCATATTTTCTAGACAGGAAGAGCTCGACTATAGTTTGGACTGGAGCGACTCACATTCTTTGAGGCAATAATAACAATAATTAAATTATACCTACCCATTACGGTTTAATTCTCTCGGCTACAATATGAGCGCTTCAACTTTCACCTCGCCAATGTCAACATGTCGACTCGAAATCTGACTCTAAAACTTTGAGAATTTATTTGTTTTGTGTGTGCGGCCAGAAGGAAGTTAAAGCTACGCGACTGTGTTGAATCACACTGCTCGTACTTTCGGCGTCTGCTGAGGTAAGCCATATTAACAACTTTCTTAATTCATCTTAATTGCGGCATGGTGAAGCAAATGAAGTGATTTATATTCATTATTGCATTCAATGCAATCAAGTACTAGAGAGACATGCTATGTATGCCCTTTCATGCTCTTTTGCGGAAAAAATCATGAAAATTCCGAGTCCTAATCATGATACGCAATCTGACATTTCCAATTTTTTTTTAGAAAGTGCTCCTCCCAACCCATAATTAGTGTTGGGGCTGTCAACGGTATTTTAAAGCAGGTCGAATTATAATTTAATGACTCGTGTCTGCAGTGCCTAAAAGTATCAGCTGTCATACCTAAATTTTTTTCCTGGTATGGTGTCCCCGATTCTTCTCCCATTATGTGCACGGAGAAAGGGAAAAGAGGAGGATGTGATATATGCAGTACGTAGCTAGTAAGTATAAGAGTAGTAGTAGTCGCGGTCGTCGTGTTCTAGCAAAGCTGCCATGGCATATCAAAACATGAACCTCCGCCGCCGCTTTTTCTTTCTTGCATGAGAATTGAACGTGGAAGAGAAAAAAGTCTACGTAAAAAATTATATGTATGCGGAGAAAGCATTACAGCTTTCTCTTGCACAGTTTATTATTCGTTTCTTTTTCGAGGGATAATCACCGAATCAGATTACATTAGGTAAGCTCGGGGAGAACTTCTCCATGTAGAGTGCCAACAGCTTGAAGGTCACACCCTATTGTCCCAAGCTTTTAGATGTCATGGACCCAAAAAATTAATGGAATTCTCCAAACACTCTTTTCCTCCCCGTTTCCAGTTGGAGACCACGTGAAGCTATTATCTCAGACGAAGCCTGGCATAGCTAGGCAAACCTTCCTCCTCCTCTACTCATTCATGGACAACGACCGACTGGGGCCTGTTCCCTTGTTTACGGAATCAGATACTTATTTCCTCGTTTATCGTTCTTGCCCTCATTCAAAATCAAACTTCAAGCTGAGGACACGCTTAAAAAGGTTTAACAGTAGGAAATTTTTACCTCTGAGTAGGGAGTCATACTCGTGGTGTAATTAAAAGCGTCCTTCCTGTTTTACCTTGGGAAAGAACTTAGCTCCGTCGAAAAAGACTTACCAGGGTTGCTCATGTCAAAATAAATTTATGCTTACAGGCTGAGTCTCATGTAATTGTCCGATTTTCACCGTTCAACGGAAGTTGTGCGAATCGATGAGGCATTCTCAGAAATTATTTAACGAGTTTTCTTTCCCTACATAAAAATATAAACAGCCTTTGATGAGGCTAGTATTTATTCATGAATGATGCTTGTAAATTGGAACTGCGATAGTAGTAAAAGTTTGCTTTTAGTACGGTCGTAAGGCTTCCCTATTTTGCGTGCAAGAACACGTAGAAAGTTGATTATCCTTAATCAAGAAAGCCAAATCCAAATTGACATTAATGGAAAATCGCAGTCAACTGTAAAATTACGAATCACAACTTGAATCGTGCGTATCTTATTGGAAATGTTTGTGTTCATGATATATAAAATGAAGACTGGTCGGGTTCGGTCGGAAAATGGGCTGAGTTTTCTCCATTTGGAAATTTTTTAATGATTGTAAAAGAACAATCGTTATTTTCTTCGTTTACGAGACCATTAGATTTAGCGTTTCTTTTCTGACTTATTTTAACTGTGCCATGTAAAAGATGATCAGATATTTGAAGGCTTTCGGAAAAGCATTTTCAAATGGGGAAGAAATCTTGAACTTGTTTTATTTGTCACGTTTATTCGCTTATAGAAGCGCTATTTAAAAAAAAATATTTTCATATTGTACTGTCGCGTATAGTTTAGGCATCAAAGGACAAAGAAAGACTCGGAATGGGAGGATATACACTTGTTTAGGTAATTCATAGCTCAGTCAGACAGTATTTCAGAAAGACAAATTATCCAACCTCTTTTCAGTAGAAGCAGGAAATGTACTCATTTTCTTGAAAAAGAAGATGCCTATCAGATAGTTTAAACGACCGAGTTCGAGCTCCTATATCTTTGATTATCTCCATGGAAAAAAGGTTGATACGATCGCAAATCGCGATCAAAATGCGAAAGAAAACAATGCTCGTTCACCTTTCCCCATCATCATCATTATTGACCATACGAGTGTACTTTTTGGAGCATGCATTCATTTCTTTTCTTCTCTATTCAAGTAAAACTAAAATGGTTGATTCCATAGTATTTACATATGTTATTCCAGTTCCAGGTAAAATGTACCACCTTCCAACATCACATTACAATCATACCGCACGAGCACGAATAATAAAGTCACCTTTATTAAGTTGAAGGAATAAACAATATCCAAGGTCGTAATCACGGAACCAGTTCTTAATTCTTTTCTTCACCGTTTAGCAAGCATTTTTTTTCTCAAGAACGGACTTTGTTAATTGGAACTTTCTTGTCGCCCACATTTCCGATGGAGTTCGGGATTTCCCCAAAACATTTCGATTG
The DNA here is from genome assembly GCA_027744355.1 of Tyrannoseira gladiata. Lineage (NCBI taxonomy): Eukaryota > Metazoa > Arthropoda > Collembola > Entomobryomorpha > Entomobryidae > Tyrannoseira > Tyrannoseira gladiata. The sequence continues at coordinate 7,561 of JAHZNH010002010.1, read as the reverse complement.
TGACAAAAAGTGGTTTTCACTTCCTAAATGTTGCTTGTTACCCCCGAGATATTTTGGAGAACAAGACAACAATTCAAGTTAACAATTGCATGCGGATTTTGAGAATCCTTAAAACAGTTTAGTGAACTACATGGTGATGGCGGTATGAAAGCAGTAGAATAAGGGATATCAAATTAAAAATTCAATGTGTTCATGAAAATAATACGCCACAATTACGTGCAAAGTACTTACTTAGTACTAATTTACCAACATACACAATTCAAGTTAGAGGGTAATGGTTAGCCAGGGGCGATGCATGAATGAAAGATTGCTCTTGGTTTCTTTTCGCTTCGTTCACAGCTATGTATTTTTTTAGCTTGAGAAAAAGAACAAAGCAAACTGTAATAGACAACCTGCATGATCATTATCATGATCTAAATGACAATAGTGGCTGAATCAATAATTATGTCTAGTGTTGGCAATTTCAAATGAAAGAGTTTCCTCAACGGGTGGTAGGCTCAAAGTCAAAATGAAGAGCAAGTTAGCGTTGAGCAGATTCCCTTCAGTATTTACGTATAAGCACGGGATGATTTAAAATGTGTCAACGGTGTCATATCCGGGGAAATTATGATGGTGAAGATGAACAGCAACGTGAGAAATGCTTAGTATCCGACAATAAATAGAGAAAAGTCCTGGTGCATGATACTGTGCATGCTTATATGTCTGTTTATTTCTGGGAACATGCTGAAAGCTCCTACTCCATATTCTTACGAAAGGATCTAATAGTGTTGGAAAACAAAAGCTGCTGCTTCCATGATGAGATTTTAAGTAACTAAAGCTGCTGGTGAGTAGTGAAGTGATATGCCTAGGTAGTAGTAGTACACAAGGCGATTATCATGAATCATGGAGCTGATCATATAGTTTTAAAAAAGACTAAAGCAAGAAGATAGAGAGATACTGAGCGGCAATACTAGCACACCTGGAAAATAGCAGGGCACCGCAGCGACACCAGCATTGCAGATTGTTGTACGAGAACCCTATTCTACACACGCATCTAGGCCCGCCATGCCATGCCATCCACTACCACCAGACGACCACGACCAAGGCAGGTAGGAAACTCAGAACCGACCGACCGTTGTGTTAAAATGCCTATTATGCTAGGACTATGTAAAGCAGTCAGGAAGAGAAAATATTCTTTGTGAAGATCTGTTGGAACTGGGGCTGGTGGTAACATAAACCCGGACAAGAGAGAAAACGAAAAAAAAGATTCTCTTCTGCCAAGCGAGACCAAGCAAGCCAAGCCAAGCCACGAGTTCAGCGTTTCAGGCGAATCGTATTTTTTGGCGTAATGGAAAAGAAGAGAAGAGTGAGTGAATGTGTTTCCAAGTGATGACGGAAGTGTTAGCCAGCTAAGGTTTATGCTTTATCCATAACGTGAGTGAGCGTATGGTTGGTTTTGGCTTCGCTTGGCTCGTTTTTTGCTGGGATAAGGGAAAGTCTTAATACCATCCTGGATGCCCTATTAAAATCCTTACTGGGATCAAGATGAAGCTCTGTTCCACTTCCACATTTTCTCTTTCATTATTTCGACCATTGAGATAGAATTGTGTAGAGTTATTGCCATAGCAGATATTTTATAAGATTTTGTGGGATTTATTTCTTATCAAGATCAAGGAAATGAGGGGATTCTACACACATGCCTATGTTCTCCTCATCCATGGAATGAATCCGATTAACTGTCCGAATCAATGTACACTAGTACTTCCTCTCAGCGATGAGCACTTTCTCACGAAATCCGCCCCTAAATACTTTAGGAAAGAAGTACGATGTGAACATTGTGAACAGTTTTTCTTAGTTCTTGGGTCCACCATGGGAGATAGTTGCCATGGTGAAATTCACGACTCACCATAGGAAAAAACTCTCCAGATTCCAGATGCTATATAAGTACATACAAAACATCAGATTAGGAAACGACATCTGTCCTGCCTTTGAACAAAAAAAAATATAATTTGAAAATGTATTCCAAACTCCAATTAAACTCGAAAAGAACTACTCTTTAGACATCATAAGTATTTTTGTGGACTCGCTAGTATTCGCTGCCACCACTCCAGCTTTTAGTGTGATGATGTAATTGGAATTTCTGGCCAAACTGGACTGGTAGAAGGTCTCAAACTTTTTGCATAATATAATAATAACTTTTCATAATAATAATCCTTATAAGTGAAAGTTGTTATCCAAAATCGGTTGCGTTGGAGAAGCTTAACGAAGATCCAAAAGCGCATTTTTTTGAGTAGGGGGAATTTTCCGAAAAAGTTGGTATCATTTTATTTCGTAATACAATAGCGTGTCCATAGCAAAAACATTGATTTGTTCCTTTGTTGCTTTGTGCTCAAAGTCCACACAAGCGAGCAGATATATGAATATATGAGGAATAATATCACACGTAGTAAACTAGATGAAATAACGTCATGCTGATTTATAGTGTGTAGCGCCATCATTATTATTATCGAAAATAAATTATGTATGGATCTACACAGGGTGCCACCGCATCGTATAAGAAATGGCTACGGTCGTTATGAACATCGCATCGTTATTCTTAAAAATTGTGAGGAGAAAGTCCATTGATAGATACGAACTCACTCACTTCTCTCCCCTTTCACGGCACTTTATCGCGTGTATTATTATTATTATTACTACTACTACTAAAACTACTGGTGCTTCCACAACTACTACCACTACTACAAATTGTGCAGTCTTTTTTTGCCTGCTTAAATATATCATTATTACGAGCAAAGCACAAGGAAAGGGATGGATAGCACTCGAGTTATCCAAACGATTACGTTCCACTCAACTGGAAAGTTTGAGCTTTTTGAAGATTAATTATACGGGACTTTGGGGACTAAATAAAGTTATGAAAGTCGATATGTATTTATGTACACACGTAGCATCGGAAGGCAGTGTGCATAAATACAGTTTTCTCGCTTCTTAAAGGGAAATTATTTGGAGAAGAAAGATTAATAACCTAAGATGCTACTAACTTCGCTATTCATAAAACTCTGCGCTGTTAGCGGCGGCAGGAACCCAACCCTTCTCCACCGTCTCACTTCTTCCACAGCTCCAGCCAGCGCATTTAAAATTATATATCAGGACCAAGCATGAATTGATTTTCTTCGGTCTTCAGTTCATTGCTGTATTTTTCTTTCCTGATTCGTAATTTTATGCTAGAAAAGAGCGTGAGTCTTCTCTGCCGAGGATTTCAGAGAATAAAAAAAGAATTAATATGCTTGAGTCGACACATTAATTTGAAGTTGAAGAAAAAACTGGCTTTCGTGGTGGGAAAAAGTCTTCATAAAAATCCTGAAAAGCCGAAGATGAACGATATTGATATGCTACATGCTCTCCCGATTCTATTCAAGATATTACGAAGGGAATACTAGCCAGGCATAGAAAAGCCCCTTTTTTAATTTACCCAATCTGACTTAAAGGTAAAATATCGCTCAGACTCCCGAACTTGGTTATTTTTCAATGCAAAAAAGTGGTTCAGCTCGGGTATGACTTCCCCATATCTAGTTTCCCACATCATGAAAGTTACTTACTCTTACGTACTGACTGGCTGACTAGGGCGATGAGCAGATGGTTTCACATCATTATCCATCTTACGATTCCAAGAATTCCAATTTTTTGCTACCCTTCCACGAAATCAGAATTATGTTTTGATTAAGCCTATAAGAGTGAAAGCGCAAAACTTTCTTCATTCCACTTTCTCTGATTCCTCGAAGGACCAAAAAAAGATACATTTCTTTGTGTTCACTTACACACACACACACACACACACACACACACATAAATATACATTCTGTATATATATACTTCTGTATACATAATTCTGTATATACTTCTACAACAAGGCCTTCTATCACACCTTAGCTTGAAATTGATTAACTGGAAGCATGAAAATATTTTTATTGAAATGGCACAACCTATAAGTACTAAAAGGTGTGCCTATTAGGCATGATTTTTTCTCTCATTTTCCTCTTGCAGTACAATTCCGCTCAATTAGGGGGTTTCTTTATGATCAAGCCCCATAACAAATTATTTTTTCCTGGAGGTGGCTCATAATGTACAGGTCGGGCTGTAAATGCCCATTTTTCCTCCAACTTATTATTATCATACTACTGCAGTGGTTGTGTACCTCATTTTCCTGTCACTGCACACGAATTATTCATCGTCACTTTCAATGATAAACAAGATTCGAGTACGGCCATACACATCTGCTACAAGACATGCTACTACGAAAGCTTCTCAAATGGATGTTGGTGTGTGTGTGTATACATATATACTTATTTTTTCACTCGTGTGTGTTGCGTTCTTCCTAGCACAAGCCCTGGCCTCGACTCGTCCATTTTCATGAGAAATATCATAAAAATTTGTCCTCGTCTGTAAAATTTACCGTCCCATTCTAAGTTTAATGTGTGCGCCCTCATATAATGAGTTCGTGCAGTGGGAGCGGAGTCCCGTGAAAGCTATAAAAACTCGAGAGAAGTCTAAACGTGAAAATAGGCCAATCGTCACTCAACGTTGAATAATAAATCAATAAGTGTATTGCAAATCTTGCGTGTATCAGTCACTTACATTCTCCTAGTCAGTGTTTTTCGGTTCGCTCGCCAACCAAACCAAACCAAAAAAATGAGAGAGAAAACTATTCACTTCACTGCTACAGCTTAGCCTAGCCTTTCCAGATCACAAAATGAAATAATATTATACATATATATATATATATATTTCTAGTATGGTGCCATGTACAAGTGTACATGTGTTCCTTTTCCTGGAACTTTTTTTCGCATGTCCAGGCAAATTCCACTGAACTGGACTGGTGATCTGCAGTCAAAAAATCACAGTCACCGTAGTGGCGCTTTTTAAAAGCTGAGACCTGCCATCGTGCCAGCTTTTTATCGTCGGAAAAAAGAAAATTGCTCCTCTTCCATTGCATAGTCAATAGTCATCACGGGAGGAAAAGCATAGTTACTCCTCTTCTCCCTCTTTTTTGTTTTTCCAGAGGAGGCAAAAATTACGCAACTTTATTTCCCACCGCCACCATCGTCATACCGTATTATTAGAGAAAATGGTTATTTATTGTTACTGGAGTGCGATAGAAAATTGCTCCAGTGGTGTTTTTGGCCTCTCCTTAGCTTCTACTTCGAAAAATTGTCACGTCCCGTTTGCAGGCTACTCAAGGGTTGCTCTTTACTCTTAAAAGTGTGGAAGATAGCGAAGAAAAAGAAATCTATCACTGACTTGCTTTGGCTTGCCCTGACTTGACTTTGCTTATTTTTCTCCGTGTTGTTTTCTTAAGGCCTAGCTGTAGCTGAGGAAGCAGTTGAGTGATAAGAAAGCAGCAGCATTAGTACTTTTATAATCAATACGAGTTCGTTTCGCAGATTTATTTCCGTATACATTTTTTTTATTTCCCCGTTGTAGTTCTCCACTCACCATCAGCAAAAAAATCTGCTGGAGTACTTATAGTTTGCCTAGGAGTAGTGTGGCATGGTGTTTTCCTAGTAGTACTCCATCCACCAGCACTGGAGAACTTGATGAAAGATTGTAAAAAATGGATAACTCATTTTGCTGTAGTGTTGTATGCGCTGCCACGTTGCCTCCCCCTTGTCACTCAAGAGTTTTGGGCTGCCGACTGCTTTGCAGCGGAGAAAGCTGTGCCTACTGCTCTCTCCTCACTAGATTTTTTTACTTACCTGTCAGCGTCACTCATTCCCAATAATAAGTCCCGTGTACTCGTAAAAATTAAAGAGGCAGGAGTGCTCCCAGTTCTACCAGGGAAGTATAGGCACCCTCCACCAAAAATAAAAAAGAAACAGATTTTTTTATGATGAACATCGTATCACACTTTCTCACCCTGGTTGCGATTCTATCGTCATCGCTACTAGGGTGACCTGCTGCTGTTACTTCTGCAGAGTTATTTTTTCTTCCTCAAAAATAAACATGAACATACCTCCAGAGAGGAAGAAAAAAATATTGTACAAAAAATACTTTTCTCCTGTTTTTCTTATCTCGCGAATGCAAAAATGTACCGGCACATAAATAACCTCTTCCTGCATCACTATATTTTTTGCTCCATGCTATGAATATTGTATACCTATTATGGCACTAGTAGTTGGAAATGGGCGGAAAGTAATTGGGAGCACTGGACAATTAGGCATTCCCTTTTATCTTGAAAAATCCAAATTCATTTTTGTCATGTCATGACTTTTACGTTCAACCATTCACTAAATCATCGATTGCTCTTTCCTTACTACCTTTATTTATCACTTTACCACCACTCCGTTCATATCAGCCATCATTTAACTATTTTGCTCGGGCTGCTGTATTTGCGATGAGATACTAACATTTTCAACTTTGCATACATTCAGTAGGAAAAAAATACGAACTTGGAGAAATATGAATGCATGTAGGCCGGCCCATCGCATCCTGGAGATTTCGAAGAGGTATAGTTTGGCCAATGCATAACAATAAAAATACATACAAGTGAAGCTTAATTTTTCATCTCAAAACAAGGGAGAAAAAATTCGAGTTCACTACCGTCCGTATTTTTTGTAGCTGGTAAACTCTGACCTACTATTTTTTATTGCATAGGAAAATGTTTGGTGCACTGCAGTAACGTAGCAAAAAACCCTCTTTATCAATGCAAGCATTGTGCTCGTATAATACTGAACTGAGAATTTTTTTGTTTTCCTCTTCGTCTTGTATCCTTTCTTCCCTATGAAAGGCGTTTATCTGCAAAAGTTCTCAATGAACCTACAACTTTCCTATTAGGACACCTACCATCTACACTGATTTTTGCTTGGATACAACTTAAGGTCCAGGCTCTACACTATCCAAAATACGCGTATAGTAACTCACTTAAGTCGACAAGTTAATGATACATACCATCGTACGTGTGAAGAAAACCATAGATGCAGAAACCCAATATACCCATGTAAGTATGTATATGTTCTTGTGTACTTGCTCACTCATTCACTCACTCATAATATTTTCCTCCTCCTCAAGAATAATGCTCAAAGGGACGAAATGGATGATGGTTTACAAAATTGGAGCAATTCACTGGCCTACTTATGCCTGTTTTGCTTGAGATGTCTAATTCCCACGGGCAACTAACATACAGCACATTTCATGTCATTTTCCGACAATAATGACCTTTGGAGTTGGGCGTTGGTGGTGCATACTTCATCGCATGCAGAAACATGTTCCTAGTCACATAAAACTTGGTCATTTCCCCCAGTAATACTCATAATTCTTATCGGTCACCCCCAAAAAATTGAAAGAATTTACGGGTTTGTAGACCATTTGTCCAAAAAGCCCTTCGTTATGTAGTTTTTCCCTAATACTTTCATCCATGAACCCACTCCGACGAGGTTTGGCCATAACATTTTGCTCTCTATCATTATGTATCCACATGGCAAATTCGTAGGCCTAAACCTAAGTAGGTAATAAGTATATTTTCCTCAGTTCTCCTTGAATTTCTGGAAATTCCTCAAACATGCACTTATATTTAAGCGTTTCTAGAGAA
>JAHZNH010002009.1:0-24901 GCA_027744355.1 Tyrannoseira gladiata | reverse complement strand
GAAAAGTCGACAAAAGCACAGCAACGAGTTTGTTCAGCTGAGCAAACCAGCAGATACGCTTTGCTATTGCTAGCACGCAGTCAGAGTCAGTCCCCGTTCTTATGCAAACGATATATAGACTGGCAACCTATAAGTTCCAAGCTGTTGGTATTGGTAATGGGGTGATTTGAGAATATTCAGATGGAAGCATGATGCCGCAGTCAGTTTTAATTTTTAATGATGCTCCGGATTTTTTAAATTTTAAATTACACTCGGTGTTGATATCTTGTCATCTTATGGAGGATACTTTTATGGCGTTACGATCATATGCATGAATCAATTCTTATGTTTGAAATGTTTTTGAGGTAAATAAATGCATATCAAAATTATTCTTAGTTGAATGCCTTCATCAAAAATCAAAAGGAAACTCGAGCCTGTTCCCCTCTCCGGGTATATATATTAAATTAAGAAATAATTGGCTTTAATTTGTTTTAATAAGTGACTGTAAAATAACGATACAAATTTCGATTTGATCACATATTCTTTTTTAAACTCAATCATAAAGAAATAACGAACGAACATCATCGCGATGCACACACGGCTCCACGAAATATTTACAGAAAAAAATAACATGACTTTCGCAAATCATAAACATGCTTTGATTGTGTTAACAAAATTAAATCTGAAGACAAATCATACCATTATAGTCTAGCCCTAGTCACACTTACTTTTACGTCCCACAATGGTACTAAGCGATTTATGTATCCCGTCTATAATGATTAATTACTCAAAATTAATAAATTGTATATTTTCCTAATAACGTATTCCGTTACCTCATTTTCCCTTCAACTTTTTCACATATTTTTTTCAGAGAAAATATGCTCATCATATCGTCGTCGTCTAATGTCCTCCACACAGTTTTCAAATAATGAGTTGCAAATATAACACAAGAGCACATTTTACTACCTTCGGTAGACATTTCCGTACATAATGCTTCATACCTTATTAACTTTTCTTCCCTTCAAACAACAGACGAGTTTACCTAACCGTAATAAAGCTAAATTCCTTAGTTTTTTTCCTTTGAACCTCATTATTTCAATCATCATTCATTCCTGACTCCAAACCAAGTAGATTAAAAAGCGACGCAAAGTAGATAATACAAATAATCCAGCACTAGGGTAATTTAACGGCTAAATCCACACGTGATCAAATTATTTCTAAGAGTTTTAAACCATGTATGCAGCATTATCACATCTATCGTATTTTACAAATAATTAGCAACTCTCAACTTACATTCTGAACTGACTATGTCGTAAAAAAAGAAAGAAATTATTACTCGTACCCCATTTTCCTCATTTTGTCAATATTTTTTGCACCTTAAAAGTTATACAGCACTGTAATATCTATTTGTGTTTTTTTTCTGTACAGAAACTTGTAATATCATGGTTAAGGAACCCTTCATCAGAAATCATAATAAGTATGTACACATTGTTAAACTTATTCATTGATACTCACAATCTTGACTGAAAAACTCATCCGTTTAATATATTTCACTCACGAACACTATATACCATCAACTTAACGTCTCCCTTGAAAACTAATCTAGTATTATCGTTTGTTTTGTTTTGTATTTAATCGAACCTTTGTTTCTTACTTGAAACTGAAATCATATTACATCCTTCCTTAACTTTGTAATAACCCATCCAAATATACTTAACCAAATTTCGAGGATCAACGATGATTTTGTTATATACATTAATTGTTCGCGTCAATCATCATGATTATTACTTTTTTATATTGCTTGACTTGAAAGCTTGTCAAGTTGATAAAGGTACTATATATATTCATTCTTCAATATTGGTACAAAAAGCAGATGGTAAGTTGAAGTTTACCATTTATTGTATAATTACGTAATTTCGGTTTTAGAATTCGAGTAATAACTGTATAACTATCATGGCAAAATGTTTCTATCATATTTACTTTTCAAATCATATTTTTTGTTTACAAAGAGTTACCAATTGAAAAAGACATGATATGGAGCATTTTTTGGATGGAAATATTTTGCGGTTGATTCGAAAATATGATCAGGAAGATTTTTTTCTTCAGCTATTGCCTACCATTACATTTTATACAATGTTGTGCTAACCGTCTAGCTGTACAATTATTTATCACCTAATCACTAAATGTAGAAACTAATTAGGGCACATTCGTTCAACCGATACGATCAAAAACACACTTTTACTTCCAGATATGAAAAGTACATTCTTAGGCAACATTGAACATTACTGGTTAATGGACTTGGGTAATCTGTACTTTTCAAAGCTAACAATGCATCTTTCACATCAGGAAACAAAAAAAACAAACAACGATTCAATTGACATCACTTAAGCAGTTTCGCTTTGCAGGGCTTTCTCAGATGTCATCGGAAGCATCAAGGAGTTCAGACATCAAGTCATTCTCCTGTCACCTACCAGAGTTTATAAAAAACTTTTATGAGATAATAGTGATAATCACATGGCTATTTATTCTTACATAAAAAGGTTAAAACCTTGCATTATCCCTTTCTTGATTGTCCCGCGGGGGTCTACTGATAGATCTGTAAGCTTCCTCCGAAAGATTGGCCGGATTTGTAAGTATATCAGTTGTTGTACACAAATATCGGAGTGAGTTCAATACCACTATAAAAGACAAAAATGAGATTGAATTAACCATTAGACCTCGGCAAATGATGCGTAGTTGATGCTCCAGTTTAAAATTTCATGCAAGTAGTACCTGGCCTGAGATCCACTAATGAGCAGTGTTGATCCACCCATGCGAGAACAGTACGGCAGAGCTCATCCACGTTTGCTGTCGACACGCTGTTGTTATAAGAATCCAATAATGGTCGAATAAGAATGCTGAACTGTAAGTAAACCCCAAATACAATACATTAAACAAAGTCCCAATAAAAATGTTATCTTTCCAACTTAACTTTCAAATCAGCCAACCTATTCATGATAACGAAACCCCAAAGTATTATGACCCGAAACCAAAATTTCTTGATAATTCAACTTGTGATCATTCATGATCATTCATTATTACCTTAGCGTTCGGGTTGTGATTCAACTGCGGGATCAGAGAGTGAAGGGTGTCAAATCCGTTTTTGATATTGCATCGCCGTTTCTGTTCCGCGTTGATATGGCACACACGGCGGTGTTCCTGAAAGCAATTATTCAACAAGGACTAAAATAATTAAATTATTGATCGACGCTAAAATTAATCTTGTAAAACCAACAAATAATAAACATACTTTGTACTGTACACGTTCAGAATCACTTTTTGGTCTAAATGGCTTCGCTGGCGACCCAGGACCACTCAACGGTGGTCCCATAGGTGGCGACGGTGTACTCGGTAACAAAGGTGGAGAAATGTTTCCGCTACTCGATGCCATCACACTCATGCCCATCCCTTGTGATAAGGGGCTGTTCTGCTGTTGCTGCTGTCCCATTTGAATAACTGGCTTGGCCAACCCAAAGTTGATCTAATAAAAAGCAGTAATCAAGAGTTCAGAGTGATTACTTATTTCTAACAAACTTCTTGAAAGCATCAGGTCAAGATCTAAGTCCCGAAAATTTTCACCTAATTATCAGTGGCCAAAATACTTACAGGAAGATTCGGATTGATTGTTTCATTGGCATTTTTCGGGTTCCACGGTTGTTGCTGCTGCTGTTGTTGTTGTTGCTGCATCATGTGCTGAGGGGATTGTTGTATTTCCTGACCTCCCATCATCATATTAATTGGTCCGTTGCTCATTCCATTCAAAAGGTGGCCCGCATTGGTCGTCGTCATTACAGGAACAGTTGCCATTTTCTCCATCACACCTCCACTGTAAGATGACGTTGAAGCAGCTGCACCGGATGTCGTAAGCAGGTGAGAAAGAAGTGTGTTCGTATTCAACATATTATTTGACATTTGCGTTGGCGACAGAATTGCGGCTTGTTGTTGCTGCTGTTGTTGTTGTTGTTGCTGCTGCTGCTGCTGATGGGTGATCGGTTGAGGAACTGACGCAGTTGATGACGATGGAGAACCAGGTTGCGCCATTCCTCCAGAACGTGATGATGGACCACTTCTAGATCTTCCCGATCGCGGCTTCCCCTTTATTATTCATAGGTATCGGTTAAAACGCATCAAGCGTCTTTAAAAAATCATAATGCATTTTATGTTTCCGACTTACCACCGGCTTCGCGAAAACATCACCCCTTCCAAAGTTTCTAGATGATCCTGCAGCTTGTGGGGATTGATTCTGTGGGGACCTTTGACTCTCCTGAAGAAGCGCAGCCACAGTGCTGGTCGATGCAGTAGCCTGAAGAGCCTGTTGTTGCTGAATAACCGCTCCCGAGCACACAGCAGAGCTTGTTGCATTGGCGTTGGCAGTACTCATCTGAAAAAATCCACTTTGATTTGGCTGTTGCATGGTTGCATCACTATCAAGACTACCGGATCCATACGCTCCTGCACTCCCCAACTGGCGTGAGACGTCTGACGCACTGGAAACTGCATTTCGGATGCTATTGATCACAGAAGTATCCGCGGTAGATGAAGCTTGTGCAGAAGATGCGGACTCCACTTTCGTCACCGTTGAGGAAGCACTAGTTCCAGCGCCCTTCTGCATCATGCTGGGCAACACATCGGGCAGCATATTATCTGGCGACTCAAAACTCTCCAACTCTTCCGGAACAGGTGGCAATATCTTTTGATTTACATAATCTGCCGAGCACGCAATGAAACTGGTTATAAATTACGAACTAACGGAGTTTTTTTTTTTACAAAACGGAATACATTTCCTACCCTTCAAAATGCTTCATCAAATAAAAAAAATCGGTTTCATTTTGTCCTACATGACAAGTAACTAAGGAAAGCCATTATTTCTGCGCCTAGGTTTCACTGCTTCCCTAGCCCACAACAAAATTTATCTGTCATCTCAAAATACGATTTTTAAATTGTCGGAGATACATAAGTCATGTGTCCTTTGAGAGAAAAAGCTGGAAGAGGACAAAGGGTACAGTATAAGTTAGCAAATCATCCTTAACCTTAACCCCAGTGGCCAGTTAGCAGTAAGAAAGTACCATCCTCCATCACGCGTCAAATATGTGAAAAGCATGTGTCAACTATCAGAAAGTGTCAGTTTAAAAGTTGTACGTACATAATAAAAGTAAAATTAAAAATCCCAAAACGATAAAGTACGTATATACAGTCAACTCGTGATTGAAATGAACTTGGGAATGAATTTTTGGGAAAAGATTGAATATATGTATTTACATCTAATCTCATTTTTTTTGCTCAATTTCTTCGCGAATATATACAAAGCGTACCTTGAAGTGGCTCCAAAGTGTCCATGAAATCCTCTAAATTTGGTTGAAGCTGAATTAAGCCAGGCTGAATGAAATCCGCAACCATTCCAGCTCGAGCTGAAATCATATCATTCATCAATTAGCTTGGAAGTTTGTTAATTTCTTAAGAAGTCCTCCGATTCTCCTCGCACCCCAAAACAGATAGAACTCTCATTCTCTCAATATGAAACACTTAATTCTTCCGTTCACTCCCCACCAGTTTCACATCAGATCTCTTTCTACTTTTTTCTCAATGTGATGCTCGCTGTCAGTTCGTAAGCTCACGAAACACTCAAACTGATTCGAAGGACACCACCGCCATCATCATGCAACATTTTTGAAAGGCCATTTATATATTGCACTTTCTCCTGGTGTATTTCCTAATGTAGATTATTTCTCGGATGATTGATTGTGTAAATCTCGGCGTCTTTAAGGTAAGCTTATTACGTAAGTAGTGAGGTGCAGTGCCACCCAGTCCCACAAAAATAATATTCACAAATATATGAAATCAAAGTGTTACTCTGATGCCATCGATCCACTCCCAACTTCTGAATCAAAATTCATGCCCAGGTTCGCTACTTTTTTTCAGAAGCCCTGGAGTCGTTTCAATCCACTTCGTCCTATTTTCTCACCATAGTTAACATAGAAAAATACCATTGAGCTCAAAAATTTCCCATGGATACCACTCATTCACATCAAAAATTGGTTGGTTGGGATGGATCTGAATTGAAATATTTATGAATGAACTAATGAACGGAAAAAAGTTGTTTTCTTCGATTGATTTGATACAGAGGCTTCCTCAACGAATTCAAAACCAAAACCTTAGATGGTACTGAATATTTTCTTGCTTGTTCTGAAAAGCAAATGCCCATTTTGGCTCTAGAAAAGATCGGGTTTTCAGCCCTAGTTGTAGGGAGAAGGCTCAAGCCAAAACTAAAATATTTTTATTACATTTCCTTCAGCAAGCGGAATTTTTGCACAATCTGTGAAAACAACTTTTCCGAGTATTTAAATCCAGAGGTAGACGAAAAAAAACCTTCAACTCTACTCTGTCAACAATCCTATTCTCACCCATGTCTGTCTAGACGATATTTCAGATATGAAAATTTCGCCTTGGGACTGGGAGTATGACACTATTTATCTCCGGCTTAAAGCCGTAATTAAATGGCTACTTACAGAGTTAGGACTTCTTAGCGATAGGAAAACTACTAAAATTTCCTCACCGATCTCCCTGGGGTTCGGGAAGGCAAACGGTTGGTTGGAGGACAAGCTCGAAAACAGAATGTCGGTAAAGTCCATAAGCAGGTCATCGTCGAACATAACATTGGCTGGGCCTCCACCAAAGTTTGTTGGTCGGTTCCAGTCGAACCCATCCAATGATACCGGATGCTGACAAAAACAAAGTTAGACATTTTCACATGCACACACACCTACAGCCATAAACAAATACACGCAGCATCAAACACAATTAATAATGAGAATAGGAATGGAAATATGTATGGATATCTTTCCTGCATCGTTATCGCTTTAATATTGACCGACACGGTATATATTTTTTTATCTACGCCTCCACCACCAAATGTTCCATTAGGAGAAATTCGATGTAAATAAGTAAGTAAATAGGTAGGTAGATCTGAATTCCGAATGCACAGGCCGGGCTCTTTGTTCTCAATTTAAATTCATTTCAAAGATTTTCATGTTGAATTGGGTCTTAGCAGCGAACTAAATATATATTACTGATTAGACAGGGAGAAGACCACAAAAGTTTAAATTCTGAAGGTCTCCCCTCTCAAGGTCTCGCATTGAAAGCCCATATTCATTCCTTAATACTCTTTCCTAATCTCAATATATTTTACTTCTCTCTATCTTAATCGGCGGAAATGACGAGAGGATCATAAACATAAAAAAAGGAATGTATTTACCAGATCGGGTGTCGAATCTTTATGATTCCATCCCATGATGCGGTTTCTGTAGAACAGTCGCCATTTTTTGTACTCTGCGGCCACCGTCGATAATTTCCGCTTCCAATATTTACCCTCCATCACCACAGCCTACGGATATCACAAGCAAAAATAGATTTTAAAAAATATTCCAATTAATTATAATGAAAACAAATGAAACCCAGAAAGAAAAAAAAACTTCTCATAGTTTACCTCAGGTTTATTATGCTGGTCCACGTCTAATGGCGATGCAAATTGGCAAACCAAGGTTTTCTTCTTCAGAATAACTACACGAATAATAATAATAATAATATATGCACATTTCAAATGACACCATCACGTCAAAAAATATCCAGATTTGTGTTGCAAAACTCGGAATCAATTATAAACGCTTACATTGCATGTGCCAGCATCGCCAGATTACATTGTTTAGCCTAATTTTGTCCTTCCAGCGGAGTCTCACTCCTTTGAAGCGATTCCATTTTGGGGACGTCAACTTCTGCCTGTTTCCAGAAAAAAGTGGGATGCATGAATTTTTAAGCCGAATTTTTAAAATAAATTATATCATGGTGTATGAACACTTGCCGGATTTAGAAAAAGAATGTTAGTTCAAACCTGCACTCTAAATCTAATGAGATTTACAGCTGTGGCAATTTATGGCGGTTGCACCACAATATAATCCACTTTCATTGTTTCGTGATATCAGCGTGGATGATAAGTAATGTATCACAAAGTTCATCATTTTTTTCGCAACGCATCATAAAATTAGAATTCGTGAAGATAAACCACCACCAAATTCTGCTCCGCATTATCTCTTCCAAAATGCACATTTCTAAAGTCAACGTTCAAAGACGCAGTAAACAAACTACTTCATTAGTACTGCGCAGGGTGAGAGTTTTTTTCAGATTTCTATTCATAACGGTGAAGCTCGTCATTATTTATAGTTGTTCCATTTTTCTGAAAGGAGGATTTTTTAGCTCCACATTGGCTCTAGAAAGTACATCAATAGGTAGTTCTTCAATTGGTAGGTACAAAGCTTCAATTGATCACTTTGTTCTTTTTATCGGCGCGCCATTTTCGTGACTACCTCCGATTAGGAAAATTATGGCGTCAGTGAAAAGTTTTCAGACTGGATTATCCCATTTGAAGGCTAACTTAAATTGAGCTCAGCCAATATCAATTCCATTTGTAGTGTTACCAAATAATAATTCAAATTCAGCAACAAAAAGAAATCCAGAAACTCGCCGTCTATTACTGGTTGAGACGTACGTCAATACATTCGTGCGTTCCAGCATTTCTTCGAATTGAAAAAAGTTCAAGGCTAGACCGACATGTGCCTTTTGATGGAAGGCAAGGCAAAGAAAACATTTTTCTGGATGAAAGGGTTGATGTTGATGGGAAATGTATACTATTCAAATTATTTTACCTGTAAGCGAGAGACATGCACTGGAAGAGCTTTGTCAAAGAGCTGTCAATGGAAATCCAGGAGGGGTTTTTCTGCTGAAGTTGAAGCTCATGCTGCTGAAAAGCCTGGAGAGGTTGTAAAATCTGCTGCTGCAACTGAAGTTGCTGGGGTGTGGGCTGCTGGAATTGGGTTTGACGAGGTAAAAAGCTCTCGCCAAAGTTCTGTGATAGAACAGTCCTTCCAAAATTGGGCAAGTCGGAGAAGAACTCTGGTTGAGAGTTGGAAGGCGGAGGTAGAGGTTCCGGACCAAAGGGGCTGGAAGCAACTACGTTGGTGGATGTGGAAGCCATGTTGTTTGGCTTCACCACCACCGTTTCATCTGGCCCGGGTGGTATGGGCATTCCAACTTCGTATTCCTCATCTTGAGCTTCTGACTCGGGCTCAAAGTCAGAGACCATGAAGTGGCCCGAGTGAATAGTCTCTCGCAACCTGTTTCCCGACACTACACTCATTTTGAACGGTCTGGTTCCTTTGGATCTGACAAAAACAACTGCAATTTCTAACTTTTTTTAGTCTACTGACGCGAGGTACATTTCAAACGAATTTCAATTTTTTTTTCACTCCGGTCGACAGGCTAGATTCGGGGAAGTTGAAAAAATAATATTCGTTGGGGTGAAGTTATCCTTGAACAGGGTCATCGGTATGTACTAGCTTGTATCCTATAAAAAATCGAGTCTCCAAATAGTTTCTTCAAGCCGTAGCTCCACTACTATTTATTGTTACGCGACGACAGGAATTGTGCGTTGAGGGAAATGAGGGATGTTGTTACGGCGATACAAAAATATACTACACGATGCGGTGCGGCGTGTGTCACAAGCTGGAAGCTCCTCATCAACGAGAAGGCGAACCTAGACAAAGGAAGAAGAAAAAAAATGCTCATTAGCTCAATTGTGCGCACTCATGACAAATGCGGTATTATTATTCCCTTCACAATTTCTAAAAAATGCTCTTAATTCATCTCCCAATCAATCACAATGTGTAGTCACACACCGACCAATCTGACATGAATAATAGCCATATGGTGAAATGGAAGCAGTATGCAAACTTTTTGCCTTCCTATTACGAGCATATCGATCAACTCTTTGGGGCTTCGGGGAAAGCAAATGGCGAAAATTGCGAAAAAAACGCCACCGACATTAAGTCCCACAAACTTTCCCAGCTCATTTTCTCGAACGAAGCCCACAAGACATTCTTCCTACTCGTTCGTATTTCCGAGGACTAACTAATTTTCCTCCTCTTTTGTCTAAACGGCACATTACCGATTGGAATGGGAATGTAGAGCGATTTTTTTTCCTATGGCTTCAAATCCAATGAATTTATCAATTATGACGCAGTTTGCCCCCACACAACTTAAATCAATTTCCAATCCAGCCTTGTATCCTATTGGTTTCAATCAAACTAGTTTGCGTAGTCTGGTTCGTGCCTCCAGAAAAAAACTGAATTTCTCCCGTAGCCTTTCCTTCTTTCGCCTTAACTGCTTTATCGGGGCAGAGAACAAAGTACAAAGCCCATTGTTGACACGCTTACTTCAAAACGGTGAGCACGAGCACGGCGAGGTGAAAACTTTGTCTCCTTTAACATATTGTGTTTCACCACCGTCGGCTCTCTCGATCAATAAAAACGTCTTCTGAGAAAGTAAATACTTTGTGACAAACCGTTTATTCTAGATCACATATTTACTTCTCGTAAAATGACATGACAAGCTGTATGTTTTCACGTGCTTTGATGATATCCATCTATCTATCATTTTTCTCGGAAAAAGTTTGGAGGTTTTTCTTCCAAATCCAATTTTTTACTTCATTACCATGGAAAGAAATGCCTAAATGATGTGAAAACTCCATATTTTCACCTATTTGTGAAGTAACTACTCTCTCCGTATTTACACATTTTTTTTATTCGAGAAGGAGGTAGGTACACTCAACGGGTGAATGATGAAATATTAACGATGATAACATTAAACCTCGTTGATATTCAGCACAATGTCATTTGCAATTCTCAAGTCTTGCTTTTCTCTGCAGATAACGAGCGGTGCCAGTATCAGTAAAACGGTTTGATTCTCTGAGCACTCTACTATTACTACTATCATTAGGTATGTTATCGTCGTCGTCGTTTTTATCACGGAGGCACAGTATCAAAAAACTCTCGTTTCCACAATTTAATGCAGTTTATGAAAGCCATCATTGGATCACACTTTTTTTTCCTGTCGTAAACTCTGTCTGGTAGATACTTTGTTATCGCATCAATGCCCAAGTTCCATTTCATACGAGTTAAGTACTTATTCCAGGCATTTCGAAGGGTAGTTTTGGAAAGCCAGACGAATTGAAGTTTATTGGGGAAATTCGAGAAAATTCATAAGGGATGAGAAAATGCACTTAATTTGTGAACACAATTATTCCCATTCAAATCATTGAGATTAGTTAAACGTTTCCGTTGTAGATAGACAAGTATGCATTCCCATTTATCGGGAAGGTGGTGGGAGGGGCAAAATGAATGCATTGCCACCACCACTTGCTAATTGCTTTTCTCCGTAAAAACAAAGCATTTATCCTTAATTGTCCTCATTATCAGAATGAATGATTCATATCGCGAAATGAAATCTCCCCAGTCTGCTTGCACTCTCACCCGAGAAATACGAATCAGAAGCGCTCAACCACGGGACCGTCTACACTACCCCCATAAAACATTTTTCTTCCTTGCCTACTACTCGCATTTGTAGTACTAAAAATGACAAATAATTCGATCATAGTATTTAATGTTTCAAAAAAGTGTACGGCAAGGTCAAAATTTAGTATTTATTCAGACGCAGTCCACGTCTACTTTTAGTTTATATTAAATTTCACCCATGCAAACGTGACTCTTAAAAAGTCTAATGAATACTTACTCGTTTCGAAAAACTTACTCAGAGAAAGACATGAGCCAGCCGATTTTCGCCCGGTTAAAGTACACCATTTTGTGCTGGCAACATTTTCGCAGCGTGATTCCCTACTCACTCACTCATTTGGAGATTATTATTCCCTACTCACTTTGCCTAAAACTTTGATCCCTCCTTGGTTTCAAAGCTTAAATTAAAGTTGAGTGCTTTGACAGGATCACGCCACATCACAAACCCTCTTCCCCACTCTTCATCTCCGTTTGACATAATCAATTGAATCCAAGCCCTTTATCGCATCCATATGACATGATGACTCCAAAAAACCTCTCTCTGAAGTTGAGTGAGTCCATATATCAAAGCCAGAAATATCTGGTGGTTGGGTCCGTCCCATACAATTACACACAGGAGAATGATTTCATTATCGAATAAAACTTGTAAAATAAAGACCGCTAATAATAAACCATTTTTTTACATTTATTCTTACAGTTTTTACTCTTACAACATTGACAGTAAGGATGCCGCACTTGTTTCATTTACGAGACGTGGAAATCGTACCGCGTCGGAAAGATGGATGGATAGCAAATGGCAGAAGGGAAAATCCACCCTTCAACAAACACTTCCACTCACTTACTTACAATGCATTGCAAAATGATTTTTCCTCCACTCGCCCACATTTTTTTCCAGTCGTTTTCGTTTCTGATCCCTCGTCGGGCTTGCAAATCACCGCAAAATCTCGCTCCACAGTTTAACGTTCTATTTATCAACAAAGGATATTTTATGATGTAAACAAAAATTACTGTTCCGTGCCCCTCTCTTCTCCCGAGTCAGAGCTCTCCTCTGATAGATAACTCCATCTCTGTCACTGTTCTGTCCGCCCTAAGGAAAAAGCGATGGGGAGAAGCGCCTGGAATATCATTATTTTTATTTTTTAAATGTGAAGGAGTCACTGAGCAAACCAGTGGAAGTAGATAAATAGGTAGACAGCCTCCACAAAATTGTGCGGCGAGCTAGAGTATATGCTCAACTGATAGAGTAAACTGGTTACTCTGATTCAATGATAAAAATGAGGATATGAGGGAAATCATCATCCCGCGAAATTCTTAACATAATTACATATTACTTATTCCCCCAATTTTTTTGGGTACAGCTTCCTCCTCGAGGACGAGCCATCTTTTCTTCCCCTCTTATTAAGTAATTTCATCAGCATTTTGCAAAAAAAAACTTGCGTTCTTTTGACACGCGAAATCAATACAGAACATCAGAAAACTGTTCGTGCATGTACCTCCACCACGAAATTAACATAGAAACTTTCCATCCCCAACAAATTCTGATTGCATTCTGCATTCGCAACGAAACTAACTACACAACAGAGGAGGGGAGGGAAGTCGCACGTGAGTGGCAAGATTTTCGCGAAGTGCAGTAAGAAACTGAAATTTTTACGTCATCTTTTAACAGGTTATTCACATCGCCTAAATCCCAGCGTCTAAAGTCCATCCATCCATCTATTTACCTACACTCACACTTATCGTGCAAAACCAATACCACTACTACTACGATCTATCTATCCATCTAGGTATGGATGTGCTTTTAATGTGGCTACTTCCTTCGATCAACCACACTGACATCGCTAGACACACAATATTTGCGCACATGTTCCTCACTCTCCCAATCCCAAATCTTTTTTTCCCAATTGTTTAAACGTGCTGATAGATAACATCGCAGGATGCATTCATGCATATATTAATAAAA
Organism: Tyrannoseira gladiata; assembly: GCA_027744355.1. NCBI lineage: Eukaryota > Metazoa > Arthropoda > Collembola > Entomobryomorpha > Entomobryidae > Tyrannoseira > Tyrannoseira gladiata. The sequence goes on along the minus strand of JAHZNH010002009.1, from coordinate 11,527 downwards.
TGCTGAGGCACTCATTTCTGCACTTGTTTTTTTTCCAAGCATTTCATTCTCCCTGTTACTCTTCTTGCATTTCAAGTGGACGCAGCAGCGGATCATGATGACGAGAATCTTTCTTTCGTAAATGCTTTCAATATAAATACGAAAAATTACAGAGAAAAAATGTAAAATATCAATATAAAATCACGTGTAATTGAACAATCTTGTGATTAGTGAGTGAGCAACCAGAAGCTAAATACCTCAGCCTTCTCAGGGATTGAGAGGAGGAATTCTAGCGATTTTGTCAACGATTTATTAAACATCCCCTATCATTTTCTTGTGTTCTGGTCTGGTCCTCTACTTTGGCAAATAGGATTACGAGGCATTAAATTGAGCAAGTCATTAAGACATATTAGATTTGTCGCATCTTATTAGCCCGCTCTAGCTCTCCTCGAGTTGTTTCCCCATTGCAAAATACCTATTTACTCACTCACTCACAATCAATTGCGAGGATCCACGTTTCTAGGTGGATTTCGCTTGTCGTCGTGTTCGGCTAAACTCTGCCTTTGGCCTTGGCCCTGAAGCTGCTATCTTGGATTTTGGATCGCTCGATTATGAAGCGACGGACAAGGAGCATGTTTCATTCGGCCAGGCCTATTCTTTCCAGTTAGGAATTCAAATCACATTTACTTATTCTCGCTCCTCAGCGTGAAAACGAATGGAATGGTGCGACTGTGACTCTTTTTCTTCGCAAGCAAACATGCATGGTCAGGCTAGGTAGTTAGTAAGTTAGTTCTCCGTCACGCTTTCAGCCTTTGTAAAAGCTAGCAGTAAAGTTTCTTCTCGCGAAAACCTCTTTGTTCTACCGTGTCCACTATTGGTATTGGATTGGTTGTCGCTCCTTGCTACTCCCTTTTTTTCATGAGATTCGAGTGAGGCGATGCGATCTTTTAAATCTCCAACAAAAAATGTGCAAGTACTTTCAGCAATGAATACTATGCGATGTGATGATGGCAACCAAGTTTTGCAGAAGAGATAAAAAAATGATACTACTTATTCCTTTACGGGCCCACTACTACTAACCAGATTTACATGCAAATTGAATGGAGTAAATACAATGGGATAAAAAAATTCGAGGATCTTACCTTGACTAACATTTAATGGCACATTATTTATTACAGTCTGCAGCGTATGTTCACTTTTAGCACCGCATGCAACATTCTCATCTATTGATCTGACTTTGATGATGATACGGTCGGGAAGGAGGGAATTGATTAGGAAATGATATTCTATACTTTCGTGCCTTCCTACTCAGATCTTCCTTTAAGTCCAAGAAATAAAAAATACCCACCAATTTTTCACAACTTGAGTCCAACTTAGTTAAGCTTAGAACTATTGAATTCCCTACTCTACTCTACTCATTCTCCATGTCCAGGAGCAACTTGTGGTTGAACTGGAGGAGCAAATATATGACCGATAAAATGTTGAATTGAACATAGTGCAGACAAGGTTCATTGATGGAAAGAACCTTTCCCTTCTCGTTTTTTAAATTCATATCAAGCGCTCGATCGTGCATATGCAATACAAAGAGAGAAAAGAAAGAAACTAATGGAAATGACGTCGTTGACAAAGATAAAGAACAGAGTCAGTTCGTCGACGACGACGACATTCACTTCAGCCGCTGGTGGTGATGGATACTCAACGAGGGATTTATTACAAGAGTCTTCTTACGCAGGAAAAGAATACTAGTTCCAGCGAGAGTACTATATCAATCATGGAGAATAATGTTAGTGCGAGAGACTTCATCACATCACATCACATCATCACGCTCGCTCTCTCCTTTTCCCTCTCTGAGAAATTAATAACTACTAACTAATTCACAGATTTCAAGCACTTTCTTATACTCGCGGGGGGAAATACATTAAACTTAACACAGTTTTAGCCAGCTGCAATAAATGCTGCTGCTGTTCTGCGTTCGCCTGATAGTTGTTGCTGCTGCTGCTGCGTTCATGAGGCTAGCTTTCCGAGTACTGGGCGAGCTCGTCAAGTGTTTTAGTGGGTAATGGGTGTATAAGCAGCCAATAAAAAAGTAACCTAAGCATATTATCACTTTCGAAGCGAACCATTACTGCGAGCACTACATACTTACTAGTTTTTTTATGCGAGTGCCGTTGTGCTGCCATTTTCATGATGATGATGTATCGCCAATACTATATTAAAATTAGTATAGGCTCCGTTTAGCTTCAGTGACATGCATTCATTCCTTTGCTCAAAAAGAAGAACAAAGTTTGGGCCAGTGCTATGGCTATAGCCAGATTAAAGCGCAATCACTCGCCGTCGCTCCGCGTAACGAATGGATGGACGGACGAAAGAAACAAAGTGAATGTATTATGAGGAGTTGCTCGTATCCCCACCACCACTACGCACGCATAAATATTGTATTCCTGTCCTGACAGAGATATTATTAGTCGACCTAATCGTGTCTATCCCACTTTACACTGTAGTTTACTTACAGCACATGTGATTTTTTGGATTTGATTGAGCTAAAAATGAATGCTTGATCACCTCCAATGAGACCAAAACCTTATATGATATGATGTGGTGGATGCTGATGATTTGGTTCGATTTGATGGTCGAGATCGAGAAAAAAATGTGTGTGGAAAACTACATGCCTATGAACTACCTACTTACATGAAGACAAGTATATCAGTACGTTGGTGCAGGTGATGGCACTATTTACCGCTCACTTCGCAAAATGCATTGTCTTCCCTCTCAGCAGAAAAAAAAATCACGTTCAGACAAATTCATGAAGCCTTGCCTGCCCTACCAAGCCAACAACGTGTTCAGCGTTTAATTATTTAAAAAACAGGCATATAGTCTGCTGAAACCAGTTCACCAACAACAAAGAAAAAGAAATAAAAGTGCGTATTGAGCGAGCGAGACTACATGTAAAAATGCTTGCCTACCTGCCTCCCTATTTCAATGCACTCATGAATAAATCTTTTTTTCTGCCTAACTGATTGACTCTATCGATGGATGGAATGGAGGAAACAAATTTGGAATAGTAAAGCAGGTTCATCGCAATAAAAAAAAAGAAAAGATTAATATGATTGCTTAATGGTAAAGCAATCAGCAAATGCTATCTATCACAATCCCTACAGAAAAGATAGGAAGGATCTGAGAGGAGGAGCGAATGCTAATTTTTGCCGACTAATCATTTTACCTCACATTATTATTGCTCCCAATTGTGAGCACAGTCGATCGATACATGGTAAAGTAAGTAGCATATTATGTCCCTTCACGAAAAAACATGGGAGTAGCGGGGTAGGGACGCCTCTCATGCATGTAAGTAGTGACACATTCTGACATTCGCGTTCACCCACCCAATCAATCGAAAATTTTCTACGTGAAAATAGAAAATTGAAAAGAGAAAATACTTATAGTTGACCAAGCAGAAGAATCACTACTCGAATTCGTGTCTGCAATGCAATTTTTGGGTAATATGCCAGCCAATTTTTTCCTAATATCCCGATTTTGAAGCCTAGCGAATCTGACAGGAGGAAGAATGTGAGGTGGGGTACTACGATTTCAAAAAAAATGGCCCCTGGTAGCTGAACCCTCTGAATATATGAGGAGGGGTATTTAAAAATTGAAACGTGAAAAACAGGTTCGTGTAATAATTCTCGCAAATCAGAAAATGAATTCGTGTAATGACGTATAGAGGACAATTTAAATGAAATACCACCAACTTTCCACCGCACCGGTGGACGAATGAAGAGCATCATCATGATCATCATCATCAATTCATCATACTTAAATTGTAGGGTTGGGATCCACTATTAATGAGTCTACGTTCATTATAGTCGATCGGTGGAAAGAAAGAAAAACTCTGGTGGTGAATCATCATCGATTGGATGGATTCGATTCGATGCTGAGGCGACATTAAATAAGTAAGAGTGGTCGTCGCACTTAATCGGGAATAAAATATTTAGGTGCGCAGAAATTGCTATGGCTAGCCAGCATATTCCCTGTGTACCTAATTAAAAACACGGGGTAGCTAGCTCCAGGGAGCATGTTCATCTATGTGTTTAATTTTAGCGAATGGAAACTAAAAATGTACAGTAGTCGTATGCACTTCAATCAAGCTGAGGCTTGATAACAATGACCATTCATTCAGAAAAGTTTACTTTTTTTGCGACGTAGCGGTCAAACGACGAAGGGTCACGTCACAAGTTCCTTAGTACAACCTCAGATACCGTACTTAAATGCGATGTTTTCTTCAGTTTTTTTCTCTCACTTTAACATCTCAGACTCGAGAGTACAGCATTAGAGAACAAGTGTACATGGCAAATACATATATAATTATGCAACAATGCGTAAATTAAAAGTACATAAGTACGCTTATATTATTTTGATGTTTGTACTTGTACTCTCACGGTTTGGTTTTGAGGTTGAGAGGAGAGCTTTTTTCTTTTATCAGGAGGAAAGCCTAGCACAAAGTTTCTTTTTCTCATTTGACATGTGAACTCTTGTGACTGACTAGAGCAGTGACTAGTTCTTTCTCGCTTTCATTGGATTTGGATTCTGGATTCAACGCATTTCGTGCTCCTCTCCCTGATTGAGAGTCATCATCATCTTTCACCAGGCCAAAGCCAAAGGCAACGTATTTTATGGTGATGCTGATGGAATGGAATGAATGATAAAGATGCATAAAAAATTGACTTATTCGAAGATGAACATCTTAAAAAAATGAATACATGGCAACTCGCATGGGCAACTGAGTCCTGTTCATGGATCCTAGTTTCACATCGAGGGGAAATGGGTATAATCAAGTTGTTGGAGTACAGAATCTCATCATCATCGTCGTCATCATAGCCTTCTGCTTTACCACATACGACGACTAATACATCCTACTACTGTAACATTCCTATCGCAGCAGTAGAAACACAATTCAAGAAAGACAAGCGGCTTATTATGGGTTGCGTGATTAAAATGATTTAGTACTTAAACTAATCAGTTCTTCGACAACGTTGAAAGAATCAGAAGCTACGGATGGATAGATGAAAGGTTAGACGGATGATGGATGATGAATCTCAGGAACATGCAGCTCTTTTTTATGAGCGTAGAAAATGCATGCAATCCATCCCCATCATCATAGGCTTTGTCGAGAAAGGAGCAGTTGAGCGCTTTAAGCTTTAAAGATAACCAACGAAAAAAAAATCCCAGTTAAATGGGACAAGGGATTCCGTGGTAATTATAATGTGCAGCGTGACTCCATTATTACAAACTTCAATAATATCACTTGCCAAGCCCGGATCGACTGCACTCTAGTTTCATGAACAAGTCGCCCTGTTTCAAACTTGCAGCAAAGTGAATACTTTAATTTTAAAATCAATTTTTTCCCAAAAAATTACCTTAAAATCGAAGAACAAATACTTCCCTCAACGCCTAAAGTTTGACATCATAACCGTTCTTTTTGTAGTTGTTATCATCGCACAACGGGATAAAGAAAACATTTTTTGGGGAAAACATCTGACTTTCTGACTCGAAAACAAAATTAAAGATACGGGCTGGCCGCCCTTACCCAATTTCAATTACGCAACAATGACGCAAGCGCAGTTTACACACATAAGCAATATTTTTTTCGAGTTTCACATTTGCCTCCGTTTTTCTACATGGAACTGGGGAAGAATGCTTTTCTGCATGAATATATTGTGTGCATCTCACATCTCACTCACTCACTCGCTCAATCATGCATTAACACTTCGTCGCCTTTTCTGATGATAAGTATTTTGGGAGCTTTGAAAGTCATGGAAAGGTCCTTATGAGTAAGCACACATGGGAGATAAAGTGTAGAGCAGCAATAAGCTGTTCAAAATGACTGATAACAGATATTCCATGAGGCAATTACATAATATAGGTACATGGTACATCCCTAATAATATATACATCCAATAATTCATTCAACAACGCACTATATACGAGACAAAAAATTAATCACTTGTGTGTGTATATAAAAGTCCCGATGATGATGATGATAATGTAAGTACATACGAGTTTTCCAAAAAGTTATGGACACAAAGGAGCAACGAAATTAGTGCAGCAAGCCAAATCTAAATCGCTAAGCGAAAGCCAAACGGGACACTCGTATATGGACCAATCTTTTTTTTTATTCGCCAGTCCCAAAAAAATACTGATCTTGATTTGATATGATATCCCTATTATCTCTATTCCTTTGCAATGATCTTGACATCAGCATTCCCTGACTCTGGCGAGTTGCACAATTCTCTGCATCACAATATCGAATTGAACGACGTAAGTGGATGAAAAATCTGCATTTTGCCGCGGAAAAGAGGATTAAACCGATCACGGGTTACTACAACCCAAGTTGGAACACGCATTTACCATGGAAATATGAAATATCGTTTTACTTTTCAATGTCAACCCTGAAAATTCTTATGACTGGGCTTTCTCAGAAATTCAATCGGTGAGTTGGTCAGACTATACGAATTAACAAGGTAGTATTTAGCTGGAATGTTGACTCGGTGAAGTAAATATGAATTTGAAATTGTGTACTTCCAGGCAATTTCCACCAATAGGAGGGTTGCAAATTGGCTTGTCCATGAATTCATGATCGGGCAACAATTTAACAAGTCAGTATAAGTACTTGAAAGTGCTTCATGAGTCACTAACACTACTTTCTTGCATGAGGTGTCACAGCACAAAATCGTACTTGAGGTGACTTTGATAAGGGAGAAAATTAATCGATTAGGCTGGTGTGTACATAGTAGCACTACTAACGATTGTGGGTGCTAATAGTGCAGACAAAGCAGAAAATAAGTACATACATACTGATATATTATTGATGAATTTCAACACATTGCACTACCTACTTGCAGAACCCCCAGCAACCTGTTGTATCGGATAAAATGTAATTTTTTTCTGCGTCTCCAGTTTGTAATTCATGTCTACAGTGTTTGTCACCACACTTACCTTGGAAACTGAGCTGGTGTGAAATTTTCGCGATAGATAGTGTCTTTCTTGACTGCCTAATAGCCTTTGGATGGGCTGCCTATTAATACCTACACGGTTGGGCTAACAGGTTGATAGATACATTGGCACTCAATCTTCGCGGCGAGTCACACGAAGGGATGCAAATCAACTTGTACTTAAGTTGCCAGTGAAAGGAACAATAGAAAAATCCCGTGGCTTTCTTTTTGTGTGCAGCGGGCAAGTCCTCAAATTACAAAGTCAACTTTCTCCCAAATCCAACCACTTCACTGGTCTTTAGGAAGGCTCTCACAACAAAATATCTATTTTCTTTTCTCGGAATCGCTAGCTGTATTTCTTCTACTCAAAGGGGGAAAGTGTTTGCGATGGTCCGCACCAGTACAATAAAATCACGTTTCTTTGTCATGAAAAAAAAAAAATTGACGTGAGGAAATCTGCGTCTGATGAAATATCATTTTCCTGGTGTCTTACAGCATTAATTGCGCTTGCCAATGCCAAATCACCCATAAAAACTCGATTGACAAATGCGAACTCTTGCTCACACAAAGGCGAAACAAGGGCTCATTAATTTCCGCGCGTTTGGGCTGCAAATAAAAAAAGCACTTTTGGATTTTTTACTGTCACATTGTCCTTTTCGAGAAGAATAGTGTAAATTTTTATCGACATGTGTGACTGTGTGTAATTGGTGGATGAGGGGCATCGTGAAAAATGCTCTACTGAGCTAACATAACATGACGTCAGCAAGAAAAGGGGGAGGAACCGAGTAATGACACGCGTGACATAGTGGTGAGAAAGGGGGATTACTCTACTCTCGCGAATGCAAAGTCCGTTTCTTTTTTGGAGAAAATTGCCTGAATAATAAAAAAACTAACTTGAAGATCCCGTGCTGTGCATGTGAATAAACGAGGAGACTGGAAGACTGAGGAAAAAAAGAAATCTATATTTTTTTCCCTTCTCCTTGCCATCCATGTACTTTCTCTTCCAGAGTTAATTATATTCCATTCCATTCCACATAAACGCAATGAATTTCACTGCACAAAGAATTGATGCGTTCGAAATTACAAACCAGGGGCTCACAGTTGCCTACCCCAAGGTGGCAATTATTTGCGGGGGTAAATACACATTTATTGAGCACTAACCACGGCGGAGTACTAACCCATCCAAATTAGCAGCCACAGCCCCAGCCATTAATTTTCCGTTTGGATGAAGCATCCAATCCCGAAATAAATGCAAATGGCATGTGAGCAGTGAATGCTCAATTTAACGAAATGAGTAGTTTTCAGCACCGCCCTCAATCAAACCCAATGGGGAAAGAAATTTTTACTCTGGCTGGAAAACTCTAGACGCTCCGTAGACAAAACACGTGCAACAATATTGCCACTGTCCCATATTTTACAATATTAATACAATATTACACACCTCAATGAAAAAATATTTGAATGAGTCTAGATAAAATTCTTGGAAACCATCCTCCGTACTTCGATGCGTGAATAAAAAGGATTGCAAAAGCGCAATCGACAAATAATTCATTCCTGCAGACATCAATGAATGCAGAAACTGGGTGAATTTACCGTCACTTCACTGATCGTAATCTAGTCTTTGACCTTATGACATCCCGGAATTATAAAGAGAGCTCAATATATTCATGACATTAATTCACCTTTCTGAATCCACCTGCAAATGGCAAGCGTATATAAAAGTTACAATTGCAAAAATGATTTGAGACACCACTTGCGAATTCTTCGAATTGAAATCTTTCAACTCCTTAAAGCTTGTCGAACAGTGTGCATAACAATGCACAACCACGTGCATGTGCCTCAGGTGTGTGAGCAACCTTCAAAAAACGGATTTCGAAAGGGATGGAATAAGATGCTTACCTTTTTCTTCGTGAGGGAAAGACGCTTCGCTAGCTTGCTCCCTTCACATTCGCAAGGCCTCTGCTGTACAATCTTAGTTTATTTTTGGAAGTAGTTTCTATCTTTATCAAATCTCGAATCTCACGACGCGACAGAGACAATCAGAAATTTGCTAGGGCACTTACTGTCATTTGTTAAAATTTGGAAAATTGGCAGTTGTCGAACAATTTTGACAAAAGAGTCATCAATAAAAAGTAATGTGCGTTGAGGCGGGTTGTTACCGTTGCGTTACGAATAATTGCACTTCAATAGAACTAGTAATTTTTATTTAACAAGGCTACGGAGAAATTAGATTAGTAATTTGTTCCCCTTGTGTGGAAGATTAAAGCGCAGGAAGTAGTAGAACGTATATGATCGTCAATTTTGTAGATTGGTATTATAGTACTCGTTTGCAACTCTTGTTCAAAAATTTTTAAGGAGGCACCACTATTATTACTAGAGTTTTTTTTAAAAAGCACGTGGCTTCATAAAAATTATTATACTGGGTAAATTATAATTTTCTCGGATGATGATTACATTCTTTCACTAGAAATGAAATATATATATACACATGACCTAGAGACTAATGAGATTTATTGTTGTGTAAAGTATTAAAAAAAAGAAGAAAATGTTTTTTCAAGGTTTTGTGATTTCGAATGGGATTTGAAAACGTACGTGAAATGAAGAGAAAAAACTGGAGCACATTTCACCATACTAAAAGGAGTCTACTATTGCGTAAAAGCAGAGTACATAGTGATTAAAATATTCTCTGCAGATTTTCCACCTCAGCTCCAAATTTTTATACTTGTTGACCCTGATAAGATGCGAGTATTTGGAGATGATGCACACCACACAGCTTCATCATACGATGACTATTTTTTTCCTAACCAGAGCACGACACGATGGAACGAAGCAAGGTCTTAACCAAGTCTGATGATGAAAATAAATGTGCTCACGGAGTAAAGAGTATCAGGAGGACATGGACATGGAAGAGTAAAGCACAACAACCATCACCATGCTACATGAACCTATCCAACCAACCACCATCATCATTCAATCCTTCCCTTACAAAACCATCATTATCATCATTCCCATCATCCGACCGAACACCAGACCAGGCACGAAATTCTATCTAAAATGTTGAAAAGTAGGGAGATGCCCGTGATAGGAACTTGCTTGAGATCAGTTGTTAACTAACACGACGACGGTGAAACTCCACCACCACCAGCCAGCCACCACAGACACACACATATGAGATGGGAAAAGAACCTACGCTGTTAAGTTTTTTTTTTGCAGGTTTTATTCAAATTATTATATCATGTATCTAGGTAGCTACCACTACTACAGCCAGAACGAGCCGCGGACGAAAAAAAAATTCGTCTTCGTAATAGTATCTTTCCTTCAAAACTGGGCTTTAATGTAAGTAATCGTAATAGAGTGTGAGAGTTAATGTATGCAAGATTTGGAAAAAGGAGACGATCAGGATATTCAGGATGTCTAGCTCAGAGCAAGATTCACATCATGTCATAGTCATAAGTAAAGTAAGTACGACGTAAGTACTTTTTTCATGAGAGTGGCTGGTTTCGCATTTCACAACAAAAACCAACATCCAATCCACTCCTTTGCCATTTGTTGGTCACACGCTAGAGATTTCAGGCTTCTTCGTGGATGTACCTACCAACGTAGATTCAGCGTTCGAGTTTCTAAAACATGAACTCGTCAATGATGATTTTTTGTTCTGCAGAAGCCGCGAATAAAAACCATGGTTCTGCGTGGGTTTCCAAGATTTACAAGCGCGAATTTGAATGGTACTATGTTTTATTACAGGAGAGTAATTAAAGACTTTCTTCCGCCATCTTACAAACTCTTCGTATAAAAGCACATTCTTACACTTTAAATTGAATAAAACAGAGTGTTAAGAGAAAGATACTCGATTCACCGGAGTAAAAACAATAGAAAATAAATATGTATGAGATTTTTATGAATATAAATTTGGATTGTTGCATGTAATAAATTCACAACTGGTACAAAAAATTAATCTGAACCTGCGCCTAAGCTGGTAGTATCTTCTTTCCAAGCGTCATTCATGATATTCATCAGAGCTAACACAGTTCGTTCTTGCGGAGATCCCTTAGACCGTTCATGTAAATGGAGGATGCGTTCCTTAGCTGAGATTGCTTCATCCATCCGCTCCAGTGGAATCTTCCGCACCCATTCCGAAACCGCCGACTTTAGAAATTCTTCGTTTTCTAATATGGTTAGTTGTACGTTCTCCAGGTCGTCAAACTCCATCAGGTTTAACAAATGGAAAATCATGAGGATTACCTAGAAGAAGAAATGAGGGTTATTATATAGCTCCATTGACTTTAATTACTAAAGCTGAAGGTGTCCTTCAGTGAAGGATCGAAATAATGGACAATCACCTCGCTTTTGAATTTTTCAATGTTGTCGCACTCTTCCATGGGAATGCGAGAAATTGCTGCGCAAGCTCGTGACCATAGGGTTGGATAAAACGTTCCATAAATCTGCCTCTTTTTACCCTTCATTAGAGATATCACACATTGTGTCCTTTCTTTATAGTTTTGACTCTGGGACATCCACTTCGCAAGCGCTTTCATTATAGGCTCCTGCATAAAATAATTCAT